>VMDO01003790.1:0-91844 GCA_007922755.1 Pedetes capensis
TTCCTTAATAGGACTCCAATTGCTCACAAAATTGCAACAAGAATAGATAAGTGGGATTACATGAAATTAAAAAGCTTCTGCACAGCAAAAGAAACAATTAACAGAGTCAAGGAAACCCCCACGGAATGGGAAAAAATCTTCGCATTTTATACATCAGATAAAGGTCTAATTACTAGAATTTATAAAGAACTCAAGAAAAGAGACTCCCAAAAAAACAAATAACCCAATACACAAATGGGCAAAGGAACTGAGTAGACAGTTCTCAAATGAAGAGGTCTGTAAAGCCATGAAACACATGAAAACATGCTCAATATCCCTAGCCTAGGGATATCCTAGGGAAATACAAATTAAAACAACTCTGAGATTTCACCTTATGCCAGTAAGAATGTTCATAGGGTTTTCAATGGCAGGTTGATTTTTGGGAGTGGGTTGATGGGTCCTTCTCCCAAGCCTATAGCACCAGGTGTTCCCAGGCAGTCTCCCATCCAAGTACTAACCAGGCCTGACCCTGCTTTGCTTCCAAGATCTGACAGGATAGGATGCCACAGGGCTACAGCTGCAGGCTCCGGCAGAGAGTAGGCAGGGCTATGTGGCAGGGTGAGGCTGATAGCAGCACTTACCAGGGAGTTCAGAGGCCATCAAAGGGTTTTAAGTCAGGAGAGAGTAGGGCTAGGTCTGTGTTTTTACTAATAGTGGCATCTGGACAGGAAAACACTTAGGAATGTTTCAACAAGAAGAAAAGGCATGAAGGACAGAATAGAAAGAGGAGAGCCCAGGAGTTAAGAATTGTGTCAGCATGCAGAGAAAAATCACATGTCGAAGTATTATCTATTCTTTACTTCTGAAATAACCAACCTCCAAGAGAAAATTCAAGGAAAATGGAATAGAATGTTTCTTGCTTCTTTTTATACAAGTGCCTTTTTTTCTTGGAGAATTTAACTAGATCAAAGAGAATATTAAAATTGCAAAATAAGCAGTTTTCTTTCACTTCCAACTAGTGGCAAAAGTATGTAGAAGCTCATGAAAATAAAAACTTAGGGTAAAGGAAATTTTCAAATCTTTAATAGGCGTGTGTGTGCCCTTCTGTTTGCTGATCAAGAAATTCTTTTCTAAGAAACTAACGTGAATTTTCAATGAGTTTATAAGCCTGAATACGTTTTGCATTATTTTGCTAGGTAATATTAGAGAAAACTAACCCTGATTCATATCCTCTATCCTATTATACATATGTTGGTGTATTTAATCTATTGCTCAACTGACAAATAAGATGATAAAAGAATAAATTCCACCTCTCATAACCTGAATTTTGAGTCCCTAACATGGAAACATTATTCTGTCTACCAATAAACAAATGTGACCCAATGTCTTCTTATAGAAACATTATTTTATATTACCTTTTAAGGAATCATTAATTCCAGAGTGTCTCCCTGGCTTCCATAAGACAATCATTTTCTTAATCTTTCTTTCCCTGAATCTAGCCCACTTCTCTCTGTTTTGTTTTCCACAAAGTTCTTTTAAAACATGAAATGCCCATGTGTGTATTTCTTTCTTCCCTCCAGCAGCCTCACTCCCCACCACATCTTCATATGATTTAGGGTCCAGCTCATCCTTCCATCGCTTTCATGTGGGCATTGTTGGAGTTCCAAAGCCTCTTCAAGGTGGCACTGCATTAATTATCTCTACGACATCACTAGAGGAGCCAGGCTTGCTCCAGACTCATTCTGAACTTATCGAGGAAGGATGTGGATGACATCAGGGGAGGATTTTACAAGACTCTGTCTAGACTGCCAAAACAATCTGTGGCGGGAGAAAATTGCGTAAGTATGGGCTACCAGGAAACAGGCATTTTTCTTCTCCTCTCCTTGTGGTCTTTTTTTGGTGTGGGACAGAGTGCAGCCTGGGCTGGCAATTCCGTAAATTATACTCCTTGAATCATGTAATAATAACTCAAGGACCAGAATGATTTAATGCCATATGGTAAGTGAATGTGGGGATCATCTCAGACCAAATAAACTGAAGAAGCAAGTGACTTCAAGCTTGTTTTAACCATGTTCCTTCTAAATTTCTTAGTTTTATCCAAGGATCTGAAGGCATTTTAGATAGATACTCTAACTAATAACAGACAAGTGATGATAGAGTTTTCTCCTTTAGCTGAAAGACAGTTAAGACCACAGCCAACCCATGAGTATATATGAGACCCTGCACACTTACTACTCTGGGGTCTGGAAAAGCCTCATAATAGTTAAATTGGAAAGAAAGGTCCCAAATGGCTTCTCTTGTGTCAAATGATGTGTTCTTTTCCAGAAATAGAAAGACTTACTGCTTAACATGACTATTTGCTTAGTCTAATGCCCCCAAAACACAACTCAGTGAGGATTCATCACTGAGACTTAAAAAAAAAAAATACTGGCATGCAGGAGTGATCAAAAGAAGAAAATGCATCCCTTGAGGAGTTAGACCCAGGTAAACTTGTGCTATGAGCAATATTTACCTCTATTTTGGCTCAAACCTGGGACACATAGAACTAAATTTGAAATCCTCAAAAATGTTGCTTTTTCTTCTATATTTCACATTTCTGGGTTGGTGTGGGATGTCGCCCTGCCGCTGGACTCTCTCCCGCTGTGAGCAGGGACCAGCAGCCAAAGAACTGTCTTCTGGTGAAGGGGAGCTGGGCACCCAGGAGCCGTGATGCCCAGAAAGGAGGCTTATGTCCACGGCTGCTCCAAGAAGCCTTGAAAAAGGCAGGCTCAGAGGCTTCTGCCAATGGCTGCTCTGAGAAGCCTTGAAAAAGGCAGGCTCAGAGACTTCTGCCCAGGGCGGCTCCTTCCTTCTTTTCTTCCCAATGAAGACTCCAAGTGCTCTGCTCCAACAGCTCTTTATTTCTTCCTTGTCTGTCCCAGTCGATGGAAAGGACCCAGACTGCTCTGTGTATCACCCTTATATACTCTTCTGGGGCTTGCCGGGGACCAATCAGAGGCAATTACCTCATATGGGTTTCAGCCAATCAGAGGGGATATTCAAATTTGGTTTTGTAGAAGTAGCCAGTCAGGGGTGATTCCAGAGTGGTCCAATCAGGAGACGTTCTGGGGTTTGGAAATAGCCAATCGGTGTTGAGGGGGCGGAAGCAAGGGAATAGATGCCAGAGCCATCTTGGGGAGCTCAATGACCCTGAGTTCCAGGATGTAGGGCAAAGGTAACTGCCTGGGGAACAAGCCTCAGTCCCCCAAGGGAGCCTAGATAGGCCCGGGGGCAAACTGCCTCTCCAGGCAGTGCCCCACAGGTTGCTATTCCATCTTTGGGCTGGGATTTAGCTCAGTGGGTAGAGCGCTGTGCTGCAGTCTCTGAGGTCCCGAGTTCAGTTCCCAGCACCGCAAAAATGGGAGAAGGGCCTGGCAATCCACTCCCAAGGCAATCCGGAAACAGCCATTGAAAACCCTATGAGGGTCACTATGAGTCGGATACCAACTCAACGGCACCTAACAACAACAACAACATTCCATCTTTGGCATAAACTCTATTTTCCCTTTTCATTGACTACCATCTATCTTCTACCATCATGCAGCCTTGTTGTTGTTGTTATTGAGTGACATCAACCTAAATGGACCACATCTCCACACCTCTCCTGACAGCCACATACCCTCTACTGTCCCCTATTCTGACACATTTGGATTTAGCCATAATTTACAGAGAATTAGTGACCAGTTAGGCTCCTTACCCAGCATAATCCCCTCTCACACCATGCAGAATGCAGAATATGAGTTGTATGGAAAGTGCAGGCTAAGAAAGCAGGACAGTATTAGTGCACACAAAGGCTTAGAAACAGAAAAGTGTGTGATGTGGATGGGTAACAATGTGCAACCCAATTTTGACTACTAGTGGATCCCAAAAATGTGTCATTCTTGGAGTCAAAGTATAGATAAAAGAACTTGTAAAATAATACTTTTTAAAAAATCACTCAGTTTTATTTACATAATTAAAATACTGGGCTGGGGATTTCAATTGTTTCATTATATAAGAATTTACTGGCACCACTTACATAGTTTGATTGTCACTTAAGTAAAAAATGAAACTAGGGGCTCTTGGAAAGAAAAAAGCATACAGTTTGAAGACATGCCTTTGCACCACTTACAATGGACTATAGTTAAAATAAGTTGGCGGCTACTAAGGAGAAAATCTGGTGTGATGAAAACTGAGGGAGAAGGAAAGGGTTCTGATCTCTAGTGGTTTAAAGTAAACCCCATTAAGCATGCCATGCTCTTGGTGGAGTCTGGGATCATGACTGTAATGAGAAGTAGCACTCTGCTTTCAAAAAAAGCAGGATTGTTCAGTCAGCCACAGCAGCAATTTCTATTGGCAGAGTTCAACTTAATATAAGAAGCCAGTCCCAGATCCACAACACTGGGAGGCCTCCTTTCAAAAGTGACTTGCTTGACACTCTTCAACTGAGTGTGACATTTGATTAATGTTTTTCCTTTTTAAAACTCTTATTAGTTTTTCTTACAAAGTGTGAAGTATCTCAGAATGTGTTAGAAATGCAATGATTTGGTTCTCTGCCACCCCCCTCGGGCTTCTTAAAAAATTACTTCTAGAGGAGACAAGGGGAGTGAGAAGAAAGATATGCATACATATATGTATGTATAAAATAAACATATATGCTGAGAACCATGGCATATGCCTATAATCCCAGTGATTTAGGAGGCTGAGGCAGGAGGATTGTGAGTTCAAGGCCAGAGGCAGCCTGTGTGATTTAGCAAGACTGTCTCAAAATAAAAAATAAAAAGGAGTTGGGGGTGCAGTTCAGTGGCCAAGTGTCCTGTGATAAATCCCCCAGTACCATAAAAAATTAAAAACAGAATAATCAATAAAATAAATATACACAGGCAATTACATATACATGCATATTTATATACATATGCACACTTACGTGTGAAGTCCCCCATGTGTCTGTCTGCTTGTGCTATGAAAACCTGCATGTTGCTGTGATGCTGAAAACTATGCTACCAGTTTTTCAGATACCAGCAAGGCCACCCATGGTGGACAGGTTTCAACTGAGCTTCCAGACTAAGACAGACTAGGGAGAAGGACCCAGCAGCCCACTCCCAAAACAATTAGCCATTGAAAACCCTATAAATACAGAGAAGTACTGTCAAATATAGTGCCAGAGAATGAGCCCCTAAGGCTGGAAGTCATTCAACAAACGACTGGGGAAGTGTTGACCTTAATGATGGAAATGAAATAAAGCCTCTGGGACCTCCTTTTGCTGATGTGGCATGATTCAAAATGAGAAGAAATATAGTGGCTCTACCAATGGTCTCAAACATTAAAAGATCATGTGATTGAGACAGTGGTGGGTAGTTTCATTCTGTTCTACGTAGGGCTGCTATGAGTCTGATCTAACTCAATGGCACTCAACCACACCAACGTAAATAGAGTTGCATATGTGTAAAACCAACATGAATCAGTCAAATCACTTCGCCATAATAATCCTTTGTTGCTTTCAGTTTTCAAATTGGTATCATGTATAGGAGCAGACTGATGTTTTTAAAGGTAGGAGAGGAAAGTGCTGAGTAGGTTTTTTTGGTTTTGTTTTTTATTTTTTTGTTTGTTTGTTTGTTTCCTGTCATAGTTATTAGTTTTAATTTACTCTGTCTTTTTTTCCCCCCTTAGAATATTAGAATAAACACCCAAATCTCACTTATTTATGTGGATGGGTCCTGGAAATGCTTCACATATATCCTGTTTCTAGAATAAGATTTTTTGTTTTTAAGCTTTAGAGTAAGGAGAAATAGGAAAGAAAAGTGTGTCTGCTCAAAGATTAATCTCTATATATAGTGCAGTCGTTTGCAGAAAAGACCCTGGGTGGTCTCGGAGGACAGGCAGCATGCTTCAGGGCACAGAGCACTGGAGTTGGAGACCAAGAAACCTGCATTACTATCAAGACCCTACATCATCTTGAGCACTTTGGTTAGCTGTTTTAGGGTCTGCCTCTTCTAACCTGTAAAGTGAGAGGGTTAGATTGAATCATCTTTACACTCTCCTCCAGCTTTTATATTCTGTGATTCTTTTCATGATGTGTATGTTGAAAATGTAGAAAAGCCCTAGATACAAAATATGTCAAGTCATTTATTTTCAATAATATGATTTGACTTTTATTACAGAGTTGATCCAACAGTTTCAGGTCCTACTAAGTAATTTTTAAAATCTGGAAGATATTTAATTGATTGTAAAGTAGATGATTTTAGGATGAATGTCCTATTAACCTACAAGGAACACAAAAAAATATGGGGTAAGAAATGGGCCCCCAAATTCCAAACTGCAGATGAGTTCCAGGCCATGGCCTGTTAGGAACCAGGCCGCACAGAAGAAGACAGCAAGTGAAACTTCATATGTATTTACAGCCACTCCCAACGGCTTGAATCATCCCAAAATCATCCCCCTGTACCTCCCCCCCACAATCCCTTCCATGGAAAAATTGCCTTCCACGAACCAGTCCCTGATGTCAAAAAGGTTGGGGACCACAGCCATATTGTAGGTCCTCCTAATATTAGCCCCAAGGAGCATTTTATTGTGAAACATCAATATTGACTTATGCTGAAGATTTCCAAAGCATACAGATAGCTCTTAATGGCAATAATGTTGCCTTAACAATGAACTTTTTCATACTTCACATTATCCATATCCTTCCTATGGTTATTTTCATAAAAATATTTAAGTAGTGTATACTTATCAAATTAAGAATAATATTTCTATGCTTTCTCTTTATTCTATGACCTTTTCTTAGCCAAGCCCATTCTAGCCCATAGGGATAGCTACTGTTTTTATGCAGACAAGACTTATGGTCAATGTACCAAATTTGATTTTATCCCTGAACACCAAGTTCATGTTATTGGTGGAAGATGTCTTCATGAAAGCCCATGACTATTCAAATTCAACTTCATTAATTTCTTGAAAAATATCTGCTCCTCCTATCTTGGTTGACAACTTTGTCCACCAGCTACCCAGGATAAAGCCTGATAGTCATCTTTGACACATATTTCTACCTCACACAACAAATTCAATTGTTTTAAGAACTGGAAAATTAAGGATGAATCCTCCTCCTCCTCCTCCTCCTCCTGCTCTTCTTACTCCCCTCCTTCCTCTTCCACCTCCTTTTGGTACTAAAACACTCTCTCATTATTTTGTTTGCAATGAAATAGAAATTTCAAAGTACCACAAGATAGTCTAGTTAACAAACTTCACATGAAATTTTATTTTCTATCAAAGGCAATACTTCCAAAATAATTGGATATTACCTACATGGAAGCCTTCTGCTTCAGTGTGGAAACTTCAATTTTTTTTCAAGTGGTCCTAAGCCTAAAATCAATGTGTCTCATTTATGACTGTGTCAAAGAACAACGTGGTGACCAAAACCTACAAATTGAAACACTGAAGGGAATTTCCAGGCTACTGCTCCAGTATCAGGAAAAGATTAGACTCATCCTATAATCATTTTTCTTAGCAGAAAGATTGAAATAGTTTTCCTATTCTTCCCAATGGACTAACTCAATTACTTTTTACCCAGAAGAAACCCACTAGGCCCCAACTGATAGGCTAAGCTTATAAACAAGCAAACAGACAAACATATATATGTACCATACCCGTGACCTAATAGTTTATTTCAGTACTTCACATTATAACCATGTATGTGACTATATCTTCCACAAATTGCTTGAAGGAGAGCCTCATTTACTTTAGATACTTGTTGCCACTATATTATGTTACATATGCAAATGCTTGATACATGTTTGTTGTAGTGAAATTGAATCAAATGCCTTTCCGGGCACTTACAACTGAAATGTTTTTGAAATGTTGCAATATCTCTTTAATTCTTTGTTAGGGATAGAGATATTTATTAATTTAGTCATGTATGATTGGCGAATGAATCAATGCTGATGCTGGTAAAAATTTCACTTTTTTACTTTTGCAATGCTGGCAAAGCTTTGGTGTATGACAAACATCTTGGCTCAGGTCAGATTTAATAAAGCAAACTCTTTGTACATGCTAATATAATCAATGGCCTTTTTGCTGTTGCAGAAATTACAGTTTGATTATTAATTATAACACCCTAGTACTACGTGCTTTTTGTAAGCTACAAGCTCTTCCTCATCTAAGCTTTTATTTACTTTTCAGAGTGAAAAATGAAAGAAAAAAGCCATATCTGTATCAAGGGATTAACTGCAATTGCAAACCAAGCAATGGTTTTGAAATTTTAATTACTGTGGTCAATCTGTTTAAAAGTGACTGAAGGCAGATAACTGGCTCAAATTTCTGCTTCATAATTCTTTATAGATGCAAAATAGGTTGGTTGACCCATCCTGACCAACAGATTTTGGACTTAATATTAAAGTAGCAACTCACTTGGTTCTAGGTCTGTGAAACTGTCATTTAGCTTGATCTCTTTAGGAGCTTTAGAATATGAGCATCTTCCCCCAACTCCCAGCTGCCAAATTAGCATCTCCTTCTGCCCTGTCTGCACAAACCTATCAGATAATTGGCATCTTGACTAGCTACATCCTGACAGAAGTACTTTTTTCCAGATACCACCTCACCTTCCTTTTTATTGATTTTTCTGTGGTTCTGTCTTTGAACTTACCTGCTTTTCAAAATAACTCAGCAGGATGCTTGGCCTCAAAACAGATGTAAGAGCTGAAATCATACAGCAAACTAATATTCTAAAAGCAAGGTCCAAAAAGATAGAGGGAAGGAGAGGAAGAATTAAAATAGTTCCAAAAGAGGTTACTATAAGGGAGCAATTGAGATTTCTGTATAGATTAAGCACCATCTGGGAAGTATAGGGAGAAGACAATTAAGTTGAATTGGTTATCTATTTCAAGAGACTCAAGGCAAATAATCAAAGCAAAGAATTTCACTAAATTTTTTGAACTACCATTGGTTGTTGGAGAGGCAAAAAAATATTTGAAGTCATTAAAACAACCCCATTTTTCTAACTCAACTGAATTAGTAGAACTTAGTCTAGTTTTTTTTTTCAGCATAACAGAAGAAATATAAGCATAAGCAAAATCCTAGTTATATATCGTGTTCTTCAATTTCCAAATGACAGCAATTCACTCCAGAAAGCTCCACCCAACTGTATTTCCCACTCTTCATCTATTTTTCACAAGTTTCTCTTGCTGACATTACTCTTCCACTTGCCTTTTACTCTCAACATCTTTTCAAATTTCAAAGAGGCATACGTTGGGGCATAGCCAGGTTTGGGTAATAGGCTTAGGGCAGGAAGGTGTGGTTAGGGTGGAGGTGGCAAGAAGGCATTTCTAGTTCTTTGATTTCCCCATTTCAGGTCTTGGTAAAGTGCAGTCTTTGTATGTGTGGGTGTTTTCCTATGATATGTAGGTATGCACAATTCTATTTTGTCAAATGAGTAACAATGAGTATGCCCATCTTGGAATCATCAATGAATTCATATTTGCTACAAGGGAAACTATATACTCAGAGGGAATTTCACATGATGCTCAGCTTTTCAAATAATGCTAACACCAAACTAGTGAACAAGAAGAAATTAGGGGACTTATTTTTCTCATTTGATTTTTATTTTGAGTGGGAATAAATGAAGTATCTTTTGAAAAACATCATTCTGAATGGATAAATATTTCCGGGTGCCCAAACCAAATTTAATTCAGCATTGTTATGGTAACATCAATATAATGAACTATTAGTTTTCCAATAAAAAGGAGAGATTTAATACTACACAGGGAATTTCTGAGACCATGCCCCCAGAAATTTTTATAGAAAAGTGTTTTATGCATGGTTTATGATTTGGGGGTTGGGTCAATAGAACAGATGCTCTGGAATCAAAGAATGTTAAAGAGGATAAGACCTTAGCAACTATCTGATATATTCTCTCATTTCATAAACAGTCTTTTTAGCTCCCACATGAATAACTCCAGGTCATTCCCCCTGTTACTGGCAGAGGTAGGCTCTGGCTTTTCCATACTTTCCATTAAGCCATACTGCCTTTCTATAAAAGTAATAATGTATCAATTGTGCACATTTATGTGATATTTCGATATAGATATCTACTATATAATGTTCAAATCAGGGTAACAGATCTGTCTCCTCAAACATTTATTTCTTTTATTTACTTTTTTGGCAGTACTTCAGGGTTGAACTTAGGGCCTTGCACATACTTTATAAGTACTCTACCACTGAACTGCAGCCCCAGCCCAATTTTTATTTTATTTTTTAATTTTGCATCAGATTCTCGCTAAAATTATGCCATCCCAAATCACTGGGATTACAGATGTGTGGCACTGTATCCAGCTTAACATTTATCATTTGATGGTAAAGCATACAAAATCCCATTTCTACCTTTCACAAAATAAAGAATACATTATCATTGTCTATAATCACCCTGCTGGGCAATAGAACATCAGAACTTCTTTCTTGTACCTAACTGTAACTTAATACCCACTAATTAACCTTGCCCATTTTACTCTCCCTGCCCTCCGGTAACCACCATTCCACTCTGCTTCTGAGATCAACTTATTTTTCTTTTCTTTTCTTTTCTTTTCTTTTCTTTTCCCTTCCCTTCCCTTCCCTTCCCTTCTCTTCTCTTCTCTTCTCTTCTCTTCTCTTCTCTTCTTCCTCTTTCCTTTTCTTTTCTTCCTCTTGTTTTCAGTCCTGGAGGTTAAACCCAGGGCCTTGTGCATGCCAGGCAAGTGCTCCACCATTGAGCAGCACCTCAGGCCCTTTTTAATTTTTCTTTAATTTTAATTTAATTTAATAATTTAATTTAATTTTTGAGACGGAGTCTTGTTAAATTGTGTAGGCTGCCTCTGGCATCGAACCTGCAATCCTTCTGCCTCAGCCTCCTGAGTAGCTGGGATTACAGGTATGCGCCACAGCGCTCAGCTGAGATCAACATTTTTCTATTCCACATATGAGTATCATCATGCAATATCTTGTCTTTCTGTGGGTGGTTTATTTCATTTAGCATAATGACCTCTAGATACATTCTCATTGTTGAAAATGATAAGATTTAATCTTTTGAGCCAGGCCCAGTGGCGCACACCTTGTAATCCCAGCAGCTCTGGAGGCAGAGGCAGGAGGATCACAAGTTCGAGACCAGAGCCAATCTGTGTAATTTAGCAAGACCCTGTCTCAAAAAGTAAAAAAATGGGCTGAGGGTGCAGCTCAGTGGTCCAGCATTTGTAGAGCGAGTGTGAGGCCCTGGGTTCGATCCCCAGTACCACACACAAAAAAAAAAAAAAAAGATTTAATCTTTTTATGACTGAATAGTATTTAATTATGTACATATACTGTGTGTTTTTATTAATTCATCAATGATGGACACAGGTTGTTTCCATTTCTTGTCTCCAAAATAGAGGGGAGTACAGATGCCTTGTCAAGATGTTTATTTCATTTCTTTTGGATATATAACCAGCAGTGGGATTGCTGGGCCATATGGTAGTTATGTTTTTGATTTTTTAAAGCACCTCTATATTTTTTTTCACAGTGGTTATACTAATTTACATTCCCACCAAGAAGCCACCTTGGCTTTTAAGGTTCCTTTTTATTCTGCTGTTATAACCATGAGCAAACTCTATTGAGAACTTAAATATTGAAAGAAGGAAAATACACTTGAGTTTTAACATTGTAAAGAATAGTATGAATGGCATCAATGTTTATTGTGACCTTAGTTCAGTCATGTACACTGATGCCCTTATATTAATACCCATATATTTATTTTTCTCCTGCCAAAATAATTATTTTACAATTATAGCTATTTTAAAAAGTTATGATGCAGCGCAAATAGATACTAGTAATTGTGGAGAGTATTCTTTTTTTTTTTTAGAAATTTTTAATGTACACCTTAATGTGTTTCATTCTGATATGCATTTCATTGTGACATTTCCATATATGCATTTCATTGTACATTGTACAGATAACTTCCTCCTTACCCTCTTGTGCCCCTCCTCCTCCCTCTCCCACTTCCCCCACCCAACGGGCTCTCTTCTACTTGCATGTCTTTTTGTGGGAATATTTTTCTGTATACCCTTACATTGCAATTGTGATTTAAGTCCACACTTTTTTCTGTATTGATCTATTTTTTTTTACATTGTCAGCAGTATTACATGAGTAATCTAACCCATTTGCATTATTACCATCCTTTGGTATTGTTGGTATTGTTATAATTATTTCCCAAACTATTAAAGTTGGGCTGTTTACTTTGAGGTCGACCTCTCTCTCATTCCTAGCTCCTCCTTGTCCCTCCCCCACCTCCTGTCTTCTCCCATTCTTTTTGCTAGATCCTTCCCTCCTTTCCTCTCCTTGAATTTTCCCTTCTCCACTAAGTTTATATTAACTTTGTATTATGTTTCAATTTCTGTATAGGATTTTTTCCTTCTTTTAAATTTGATTCAGCTCCCACATATGAGTGAGAACATGTGGTATTTCTCTTTTTGGGGTTGTGTTAATTCACTTAAGATAATTTTCTCCAATTCCATCCATTTTCTTGCAAATGATATTATTTCTCTTTTTTGATTGCTGAGTAGTATTTTATTATGCATATATACTGTAATTTTTTAATCCATTCTTCTGTTGATGGGCACTTTGGTTGGTTCCATATCCTTGCTATTATGAAAAGTGCTGCATTGAACATGGGGATGCAGGTGTCTCTGTGGTATGATGACGTATCTCCCTTTGGGTATATTTGTTGTGGGGAGTATTCTGATTATTCAATTTACTATAAATGACATATGAATAATAGAAGATGGTCTTAATTTCAGCTTCTTTTTCTTATTTCTCAAGTTCTTGATTTTCTCAAGTTCTACTACAAATAGAAAAATCAGTATTAAGTTGATGCTCCCAGGAAAGTAGACTTGTGATAGAAAAAGAAAATAAGAGCATCATACTGACTCTGAAATTTATAAGGTTAATCCTTGGCTACTCTTAAGAGAGGATCAATTCCATTGTGATCTTACTGAATGATGCATCATTCCATTAAATAGTCTCTAGATTTCAACATTGAAACCTTAAACTTAAAAAAAAATCTATCATTAGTTATTTGACAGAGTGTATTTAAATGGAACAGGAAAATAAATGTGAAGTTCACTCAGGAATAATAAACAAAAATTATTTTCTCCAGTCATATTTCTGTCCTTTTGTGTGCATAGACTTTCATACATTATATGCTTCTTGACAATTGTCTGATGTAGTTTTCAAAAAGCAATCCTCTTTTGAAATATATTTCTTTTCCACTATTTCTCATCTAATTTTCATTTTTTCCTAGTTTTCGTAATAGCATCAGAGAAGAAAGAGGAAATGCAGAAAGTGAAACAGGGAGAGAGACTTGGGAATATACATATAGCTTATTCTGTTTCTGTTTGTTTGTGATCAAGGTTCACATCAAAAGCAATGAGTCCTACTGATTGCATCTATCTTTTATGTGACATGATTTGAATGGCTACTTCTATGGTCTTCCTCCCCAAAACATATAACCCCTTTCTAGTCATGGGAGGGCTGGGATTTAGCTCAGTTGGTAGACCTCTGCACTGCAGTCTCTGAGGTCCGGAGTTTGATTCCCAACATGGCAAAAATGGGAGAAGGGCCTGGCAATCCACTCCCAAGGCAATCCCGAAACAGTCAGCCATTGAAAACCCTATGAGGGTCGCTATGAGTTGGATACCGACTCGATGGCACCTAACAACAACAACAACAACAACAACAACAACAACAACCACCACAAGTCATGGGAAAATCATTACACAAATCCTAAATGAAGGGAGTTCTACAAAAGGCCTGACCAGTAATCCTTAAAATTCTCAAGATCATTGAGAATAAGAAAAGTCTAAGAAATTATCAAAACCAAGAAGAAACTAAAGAAACATGACTATCAAATGGAATGTGGCATCCTGGATGGGATCCCAGAAAAGGAAAAGGACATGAGGAGAAAATGATGACAGTTAGATAAAGGACAGGCTTTAGTTAATAATGTATGAATATTGGTTCATTAACCATGACAAGTGGAAGAAGCACCTGCCAACCTACTCCTGAAACAATCCTGAAATATCAGCCATTGAAAACCCTATGAAGGTTGCTATAAGTCAGATATGACTCGAAGGCTTTTAACAACAACAACCATGAGAAATGTACCAAGTTAATAATAGGGAAAATTGGGTGTTGAGTGTATTGGAATCCTCTGTACTATCTTTGCAATAACTCTATAAACCTGAAACCACTCAAAAGTATAAACTTTAATTTTAAAAAAAGTTGAGGTTACTATAGAGACAAAGAAAGAAGCATGGGGCAGGCAGTCCAGCAGGAAGTACCCCATGTGCAAAGGCACAGATGTCATCAAGTCCACTGGTCTCATCTCTCTCCCTTTTGCTTTTGAGGGAACCTAGACCCAGAGACCTGGATATCCTCTCAGCTCCTCATATTCCAATGCAAATAAAAACACTGAAAGAACAATGGAGCTGGATGCAGAAGTTTGAGCTTCAGTTTTATTTTTCCCATTTCCCAACCATATGACCTTGAGCAAAGTGATGAAACCCTTAGCTTTTTTTCTTATTGGTAAAATGAGACTAACAATGCCTACTTCATTACTAAGACTGTTGTAAGGATCAAATGGGAAAACAGATGTGACAGTTGTGATTATTTCCACCTTTTAACATCTAGATGGCTCTATCTCATCCCTCTCCCTCTCAAACCCCAGCTATCCACACCTTTTAGATACAGCCTGTGACTTTGCAGGGTCTGGGGAAGAAAGCTCATCTTAGGTTCCTGGATAAAAGCCCATGTCTGGGCAGTTGTCTCTGCTTCCTCCCTGATCTGGCTCACAGTGTGCAGCGATGAGTAAAATAGTAGCATGAGCAGTGAAGAGCAATGAGCTTAGTTAGGCCTCACTTTTCCACATCTGCTAGCCGAGAGGATGATAATATTCAAGAGTCTTGATGTAAGCACAGGTTAGAAAAACAGGGTTCAAAAGTCATATCCACCACCCCTTGCTGTATCGATATCTCTATATTTGAGTTTTCTCATCCATAAAAATGTGGATTAGTCTATCGCCATACTACCTTGGGGTCAGACCTCAGAAGCTAATCAGGGATGGGCCTGGTTAATCCTTGGATAGGAGACTGCCTGGGAATACAGAGTGCTGTAGGCTTGGGAAAATGGCCAGCCTGGCATCCCACTCCCAAAACAATCAGCCATCGAAAACCCTATGAATAGCACAGAAGTGCTGACATAGTGCCAGGCATGGTACAGTGTCAGGTAGTTTTTTGTTCTGTTTTACATAGGGTCACTATGAGTGGGACCTTACTCAATGGCACCTAACAACAACAAAACATGGATTATATTATCTTGTATTTCTTGCCCACAGAACTCTACATTTATTATAGAAAATACCACATATTACAATTATCTCTTTACCATTATCTATGTGTGTGTGTGTGTTAAGTGCCGTCGAGTCTGTATCCGACTCATAGCGACCCTCTGTACAACAGGGGAAACACTATTGTCAGTGCTTCTCTGCTGTGCATAGGGTTTTCAATGGCAGATTGATTTTTGGGAGGGGGTTGCCAGGTCCTTCTCCCAAGCCTACAGCTTCTGGTGTTCCCAGGCGGTCTCCCATCCAGGTATTAACCAGGCCCGACCCTGCTTAGCTTCCGAGATCTGACGGGATCGGATGCCACAGGGCTACGGCTGCAGGCACCATTATCTATAGTAAGACCGTAAACCCCCTCCTTTCACTAAGTATTTCCCATTTACTCAGGACAGTTATGTACTCAGCATTCGGTAAAAATTAGATACTTAACAAATGACTGGCAAATTTAAGACTGAAATTTCTATATGCCAACTTTTATATCCACTATATCTATTACCTCATCTAACCTGTGGAATTGTTCTGGTAGGAAGGAATTAATAAGATTCTGAGAAGTGTCCGAGTGAGTGTGGCCACAAGCTCTTACTGTCTAAGCACCCTACTTGGAATGCTCTTCCCCTGGATGCTGTCACAGTTCACTCTTTCATCTCTTGCAAGTGCTCACTCTAATGTCACTTTCTCCTTGAAGGCTTCTCTGGCCAACTTATGTAATATTTCAAGTCTTATTCCTGTCTAAAACCCCTTCTTCCATGGCCTGCTTTATTTTCTCCATATCAATTATTATATTCCAATTGCCTAGGTAATCACTTTTACATTTTATTTATGATTGCCTTTCCCCTTTCCCTCCCAACATATGCACAGTATGTTAACATCAGGCCAGGGATTTTTGTCTGTTTCACTTATAGATATACCCCCATGGCTTAGAAAAGTCCCTGGGTGCATTCAATGGATGAATGAATGAATGTTAGTCCCAGATCTGCCACTTACAGGATAGCCTCCATAGGATCATATGCCCTTCATTAACTGTCAGCTTTTCTTTAATGGGAGTTGGGGCCTGGGACCTACGTTAAATTCATTTCTACCATTGTTTATCCAGGGAGGTTCTCTACAGTGAATAAGAGATTTTTAAATGAAGTACTTTTATATCTTTGTGAACTTTTTTTATACCCTTGCTGTTTTATTAGTTTTAATGTCATTTAGATGGCTTCCTTAGCAATTAGGAGTACTACCTGGAATTCAAGAAGCTCTTGAATCCCCTAAATTAAATTTCAGCTGCTCAAGTTGAGTCATGCAAAAGGAATTAAAATAAAACCAAGATTATTTCTTTGCTACATCTTTAAAGAATCACTGCTAAGAAACTTTTGTTTCTGCTGTTGTTGTTGTTGTTAGGTGCCATCGAGTCGGTATCTGACTCATAGCGACCCTCATAGGGTTTTCAATGGCAGATTGCTTCGGGATTGCCTTGGGAGTGGATTGCCAGGTCCTTCTCCCATTGTTTCTGCTAAGGAAGGAGAAAACCACATATACACCCAGGAGGAGACTGATGAGGGTGGAATAATTTTAAACCTCCAAACATTAAGGACAGGGTCATTCAATCTGAAGGTCTGAAGGACAATTAGAAGAAAAGAATCATGCTCCTCAGGATGTCTTTCTTCTTTTGAGTTGCTTTGGCTCAAAACTTTCAATTTATATAAAAATGCTTTGCATTTTCTGTGATGTGACAGAGACTAATTTTTTTTAGAGTCTAAGTTGGGTTATGTAAGTCTTTTGTAAGTATGGACTGAGACATATTTAAGGAAATGCTTGAGCTTGTATTAAAAATCACATAGGGATCTATAGGATTTCTGAGTCATTTTGCAGCCCTATCCGACTGGTTTGCCACAATGTCCTCAGAACCTACAGTGCCTGGTACATTGTTGTTTGTTGTTGTTAGGTGCCGTCAGACATAGCAACCCTACATACAACAGACCAAACACTATTGTCGGTGCTTCTCTGCTATTCATAGGGTTTTCAGTGGCTGGTTGTTTGGGGGGAGTGGATTGCCAGGTCCTTCTCCCAACCCTACAGCATCTGGTGTTCCCAGGCAGTCTCCCATCCAAGTACTAACCAGGCCTGACCCTGTTTAGCATCCAAGATCTGACATGATCTGATGCCACAGTGCTATGGCTGCAGGTTGCCTGGCACATAGCAGGTGCTTAATGAATAATGTTGAAAAAATGAGTGAGTCTAGGATGGAAGAGTTATGAGAACTTGTATTTTCAAAAATTCCCTGGTGCTTCTGCTGTAGGAGGTTCCCCAACCCAACCACAACTAAGAAACCAAATTTATACTTTCAGATTCTTTGCAGCTCTACAGTGGTGATATCATCATTATCATGTTCTTCAACACCTAATAGTTGTAACATTTTCCTGATTTAGCAAGCATTTTGCAGAGAAAAACATCAACTTAATAAGCTATTATAAAGCAAATAACTGTGTAACGATTACCCCAGTCAAGAAATAGAACATTTCCATTCTCTAGAAGTCCGCCCCCCTTTGTACCTCTTCCTAATCATTCCTTCCTCTTTCCTCACTAAAGTGAATCAAAGCCATGACTTTTCTGGTACTCATGTTCTTATTGTTGTTGTTGTTGTTGTTTCTGTTTTCCCATCTAAATATATATATCCCTAAACACAATTTGTTTTTCTGTATAAACAAATAGAATCATACATTTTATGCTGTTTTGTGTCTGGCTTCTTTTACTCAGCCTACATTTGAGCAATTCATCCATGTCTCTGTGAACATCTGCAGTTTGATATTTTCTATTCCACTGCCTAATGGGTTAATCTGAATTACTTTATCACTACTAGTAGAAGGCAAAACGAGTCTAGTTTCCTGATATTTTCATGAGCAAAGGATAAAACAGATATACATATCAATGTAGCTGTAGATCAGGCATGTCCAAGCTGTGGCCCAAAGACTACATACAGTCCATGCAGCTTGTAATATGGCCCCACAAAATCTTTTAGCATCATGTATTTTTTAACATTTATTTTCTTTGTGACCCCTCCCATTATGTATGTGCACTAACTATATTATATAATTTATGTGTGGTCCAGGATACTTCTGCTTTACTCAATGAAGCCCAGACAAACCAAAAGATTGGATGTGCCTGCTGTAGATGATTTATAGACACTATTCAAGTGTGCTGTAAAAAGGTAAGCAATGTGAGAGAATATACTTGGCAGATAGGTTGTATTTGTCAAATGACGATTTCGTCAGTTTGCGTTCATCAGAGTAGATATGCTTTCCATTCAGAGCCTCCAAATGAGTTGAGTTAGTAAGTGCTGTCTGCTTCTCACAATTAAGAGTGTGGAGCCTAATGGTGGCAAGGCTGGGTTTTAAAGTCAGGGCACCTGGCCTTCATCACTGTTATTATTTAAATCTGAAATGTCCCCCATGCTTTGAATGCTTGTTACCCAGTGGGTGGCACTGTTTTGGGAGGCTGTGGAATCTTTAAGAGGTGAGGTTCTTCCTGGAGGAAGTAGATCGCTGAGGCCTCTAAAGATTAGACCTGGCCTGTGCTTTCAGTAGGTGCCCTCTGCCTCTTGGTCATCTGCGATGTGCACAGCCTCCTTCACGTGCTCCTACCACCATCAGCTGAGCTGTGCCTCCCTGCCATGATGGACAGGAACCGTCTGAAAATGTGAGCCAAAATAAATCTTTTTCCCCTTAAGTTGTTTCTATCAGGTATTTTGGTCTCAGTGATGTGAAAATAGCTAATATAGTCACTGTCTCCCTCATTTACTCTGTTTGTATCCTGGGGTTACATACTTACTCTTCCTGAGCCTTGGTTTTCTTATCTATGAGGTGGAGCATTCAATAATACTTCATAAGATCATTGCAATAATTGAAAAAAGATAATGTCTGAGAAACACTTGATACTATTGGGCACTTTCCCTGTGTCAGGTGTGTCTAAAGGCATCTAACAGTTTTAAATGTAATCCATTCATTTATCCCTCCCTTAACTTAGAGACTCACAAAGGAAATGCAGGAAAGGCAAAGATACAAATAACAAGACAACCTGACATCTGCGTTTGTAAGTTCCAAGGGATTCTATTCCAATTCTGTTATGCATTTTCCAATGGCACAGAATAACCTCTGAAAGTGAACCCTGAAAAGTATTTAGAGACAAACTTGTGAGGCATGCTGTTTTTCAATGTCTTTCCTTTTTTAATGAGCAATGACTCATTGGATAAATAAAGTTGTGTCTTTCTCCAGTCTCATCTGAGCAAAAAACGATTCATACTGGTTGAGTTATCCTAGATTCAGACCTTTTTAAATCTTACTCTGGAAAGTCATACATATATATCTAGATGAATAGATTAATAAAGATATGAATCTGAAATGAAAGATATAATAATATGCAAGGTTTCAGTTATAGTAATGACTTTACAATTTATCAGTCTGTCATCTTTGTACATAACATAAGGCACTGAAGTAAGTTCATATGATAAAGATGATATTTTGAGATAATAATCTTGTTTTCTCTGGTTGTCCCCTTTCCTTTATTTCGTTTAGTTAAAAAGTCACACCAGAAGGAGAAATGTGGGCCAGAGGCATTGAGGGGGTAGTGTACCAGCAGTAACCAGTGTGATCTCACATCCCCTTTCCCTCACTTCCAAACAACTTGCTATTGTCTAAGAGTCTAGATCTGCATACATTGTCCAGTATGCTAGCCATGAGCCACACATGCTACTAGGCATTTGAAATGTGACTAGTCCAAGTTGCAATGTGCTCCAAATATAAAATACACACCAGGTTTCAATAAATCATAATAAAACAGCTTAATATAAAATATCTCAATATTTTATATTGATTGTACATTGAAATATTTAGGTATATTGAATTAAATAAAATGTGTGCATATTAAAACTAATATATTTCTTCTAAATTTTTAAAATATGGAAACTAGAAAATTTGAAGTCATATATGTTGTTGTTGTTGTTAGGTGCCGTCGAGTCGAGTCCGACTCATAGAACATACAGCAGGTCGAAACACTTGCCGATTCTGTGCCAGGCAAACCATCTTATTTATGTTTAAGCCCATTGTTGCAGACATTGTGTTAATCCATCTGGTGGAGGGTTTTCCTCTTTTCCGTTGACCTGCCACTCTTCCAAACATGATGTCCTTCTCCAGGGATTGATCTCTCCTGATTACATGTCCGAAATATGTAAGACGCAGTTTGGCCATTTTTGCTTCTAAGGAGCACTCTGGTTGTACCTCTTCTAGGACAGATCTGTTGGTTCTTTTGGCAGTCCATGGTATATTCAATAGACGTCTCCAGCACCACAATTCAAAAGCGTCAATTCTTTTTCTGTCTCTCTTGTTCAATGTCCAGCTTTCACAACCATATGATGCGAGTGAAAATACCATGGCATGAGTCAGACGCACCTTCGTCTTCAATGTGACATCTTTGCTTTTCAATACTCTAAAGAGATCTTTTGCCACAGCTTTTCCTAGAGCAATGCATCTTTTGATTTCTTGACTGCTGCTTCCATGGGTGTTGATTATAGAGCCAAGCAAAGCAAAATCTTGGACAACCTCAATCTTTTCTCCATTGATTGTGAAGTTGCATGCTGACCCACTTGTAAGGATTTTTGTTTTGTTGATGTTTAGTCGTAACCCATATTGAAGGCTATGATCTTTGATCTTCATCAGTAAATGTTTTAAATCCTCTTCACTTTCAGCAAGCAGAGTGTGTCATCTGCATAATGCAGGTTGTTAATAAGTCTTCCTCCAATCTTCATGCCATGTTCTTCCTCATAAAGTCCAGCTTCTCAGATTATTTGCTCAGCGTATAAATTGAAGAGATAGGGTGAAAGTATACAGCCCTGACGCACACCTTTCTCAACTTTAAACCACTCAGTGTTTCCTTGTTCTATTTGAACAACTGCCTCCTGGTTCATGTACAGATTTCTCATGAGCACAAGTAGGTGTCCTGGTATTCCCATTTTCCGAAGTGTTATCCATAATTTGTTATGATCCACACAATCAAATGCCTTTGCATAGTCAATAAAACATAGATAGACATCTTTTTGATATTCTCTGCTTTCAGCTAATATCCACCTGACATCAGCAATGATGTCCCTGGTTCCCCTCCCTCTTCTGAATCCCGCTTGATTTTCCAGTAATTCCCTGTCTATATACTGCTGCAGTCGCTTCTGAATGATCTTTAGTAGAATTTTGCTGGTGTGTGATATTAATGATATTGCCCAATAGTTTGCACATTCAGTTGGATCCCCTTTTTTGGGAATAGGCACAAATATGGATCTCTTCCAGTCAGTTGGCCAAGTAGCAGTTGTCCAAATATGTTGGCACAAACATGTTAACACATCCAGTGCTGCATCTGTTTGTTGAAACATCTCTATTGGTATCCCATCAATTTCTGGAGCCTTGTGTTTTGCCAGTTCTTTCAAGGCAGCTTCTACTTCGTCCTTCAACACCATTGGTCCCTCTTCATATGCAACCTCTTGGAACGGTTGGTCATCTACCAATTCTTTCTTGTATAATGACTCTGTGTATTCTTTCCATCTTCTTCTGATGTTTCCTGCATCATTTAATATTTTCCCTGTAGAATCTTTCACTACTGCCACTCGAGGCTTGAATTTGTTCTTCAATTCCTTAAGCTTGAGAAACACAGAGCATGTTCTTCACTTTTGGTTTTCTGCCTCCAGCTCCTTGCACATGTCATTATAATATTTGCTTTTGTCTTCTCGAGCTGCCTTCTGAAATCTTCTGTTTAGTTCCTTAACTTCATCATTTCTTCCTTTTGCTTTAGCTGCTCGACATTCAAGGGCAAGGTCCAGTGTCTCTTTGGACATGTAATTTGGTCTTTTCTTTTTTTTCCTGTCTTTTTAAGAACTTTTTGCTTCCTTCTTGAATGATATCTTTTATGTCATGCCACAACTCTCTGGTCTCCTATCATTTGTGTCTAATGCATTAAATCTATTTTTGAGGTGGTCTCTGAACTCAGGTGAGATATACTCAAGGGCATACCATGGCTCTCGTATACTTGTTCTAATTTTCTTCAGCTTCAGTTTGAACTTGCATAGGAGAAGTTGATGGTCTGATCCACAGTCAGCACCTGGTCTTGTTTTGACATTTTGTACAGAGCTTTTCCATCGTCTCTTTGCACATATGTAGTCATTCTAATTCCTGTATGTTCCATCTGGTGAAGTCCATGTGTATAGTCTTCATTTATGATGTTGAAAAATGTATTTGCAGTGAAAACGTCATTGGTCTGACAAAATTCTGTCATGCGATCTCCAGCTTCGTTTCTGTCACCAAGACCGTATTGTCCAACTACTGAGCCTTCTTGTTTGTTTCCAACTTTGCATTCCAGTCACCAGTGATTATCAGTATGTCTTGATTGCATGTTTGATCTATTTCAGATTGCAGAAGCTGATAGAAGTCTTCCCTTTCTTCTTTTGTGGCCTTAGTGGTGGGTGCATGAATTTGAATAATAGTCATATTAACTGGCCTTCCTTGTAGGCATATGGATATTATTCTATCACTGAGAATATTATATTTCATAACAGATCTTGAAATGTCTTTTTTGATGATGAATGCAACCCCATTTCTCTTTAGTTTATCATTCCCAGCATAGTAGACTATATGATTGTCAAAATGGCCTATGCTGGTCCATTTTAGCTCACTGATGCCTAGAATGTCAATGTTTATGCACTCCATTTCTCTTTTAGCGATTTCTAATTTTCCTCATTTCATACTAGGTACATTCCATGTTCCAATTATTAATGGATGTTTACAGTTGTTTCTCCTCATTTTGAATCGTGCCACATCAGCAAGTTGAGCACCCTGGGGCTTTACTCCATTTCCGTCATCAGGGTAGACTCTACTTTGAGAAGGCAACTCTTCCCCAGTAGCCTTTTGAGTGCCTTCCAACCTCGGGGGCTCATTTTCTGGCACAATATCTGGTAGTGTTTCTTTGCTATCCATAGGGTTTTCAATGGCTAGTTGTTTCAGGAGTGGCTCACCAGGTCCTACTCCCTAGTCTGTCTTAGTCTGGAAGCTCAGCTGAAAACCTGTCCACCATGGGTAACCTTGCTCATGTCCGAGGTTACAGTGGCAGAACTCTCAGCCTCATCACAACACACAAGCTCCCACAGTGCGGCAAACTGACGTGTAGGGGAAATATGAATTAGACGTCTTTGAATGCAGAATGCACATGCCTTGGTGCTTAATAAGATGCTCGTGATGGTTAATTTTATGTTTCAGGTTGACCGGGACATAGAGTGCTCAGCTATTTGTTTAAACATCATTTCTGAATCTGTGAGAATGTTTTGGATGAGATTAATGTTGAGTGGGTAGAGTGAGGGAAGCAAATTGCCTTCCCTAAGGTGAGTTGGTACCATTTAATCTTTTGAGTAATGAAATACAACAAAAAAGTGGCAGAAAGGAGAATTCACTCTCCCCATCTAATTGTCTTCAAGTTGGGACATATACTCATATTGGAAGTTATACCATCAGCTCTTCTGGTTCCCAGGTCTCTCCTGGGTAACCAGCTTGCTGAATGCTGATCATGGGATTTCTGTCTCCATGACTCATTCTCTCTCTCTCTCTCTCTCTCTCTCTCTCTCTCTCTTTCCTGTTTATCCTCCTGTTCCTCCTAATCCTCCCCCTCTCCCTCCTTCTCTCTCTCTTTCTCTTATATATGTATATTCCTATTATAAAATCATATCTCCTATTGGTTCTGTTTCTTTGGAGGCTCCTGGGTAAGGCAATACTGGAGGAAAGGGATGGGGGGAGGAAATGATGACTACCAATTTTCTGTTTTGGCACCTAATGTGTTGGGGGATTAGTCATTCATTGATATCAGTACCTACAAAGGTTAAAAAAATAGCTTTCCATTTTTCAGATAATGATAGTTTTCCATTTGCCCCCTCTTTTTAAGGGGCACAAATTCATCAAAACTAGGCTATGAGTCAAACCCAACTCAACAGCACCTAACAACAATAACAGTTTTTTATAAACTCAAAGACATGTATATTTAGTTTCCTTTCTCCAAGTGACTCTTGCCCCTGATCCCCAATTTTCCTCAAAATATTGAGTTGGTGATACTGAATAAATAAAAGGATTTTTAAATTTTGCTTTAAATAGAGTATTAGCTGTATCAAACATTTGAAAAAGAAAAAAAAACTATATAAAAATCCTAGAAAGGTTGGTACTGGTAAGAGTGAGAGTGTAGAGACTTTGAGAAAAGAGATAATATTACAAGATTTTATTTTTTCTCATGTATGCTGAGACTACAGGGGGCTTCCAGATATACTGTGGGAAAAAAGATGACCAGAGATTTAGTTTAACTCACTGTCACCAAATCTCATTTTTAAACTGTGCACTTGATTCAATTTGAAAGACCAGGTGCAGAAGCCTTGAAACACACACACTCTGTAGGTACTTCAGAGAGAAGTGGCTACTTACCTTCTGAAGAGAGCTCATATAGCTCTTCATTTTCTAGGAAGTCATTTCTGGGATTATCTTTTGTCTCTTTCTCATTTATAATGATTTCCTTTAAAATTATTTTCCCTTTGATAATTTCTCTGACAGAGATTCTAAAGAACGTAACAAGGAAAATAAAATACTCAAAATGCCTCTTAGCTGGCTTAAAAAAGATTTGTAGGGCAGCAAATTATTGATGGAAGCCACACAAAATTTTCAAACATGTTAAGGATCCAGAAATATTTTCACCACATGAGTCATGCAATATTCATGAGCCCTTTATGTGATAATATTGTCTGGTAAGATGGTGTTAGCACAGGTGAGCACTCACAACCTGAATAAACAAAGACCCAGTTAAGGATCTCAATTTCATTGTAATGTGCCTTAATATTTATTAGAAGACACATCTCTGAGGTGGCATATGATATTAAAACGAGCTGTGAAACTGGCCTTCAAACAAAATCTTACATTGAAGTCCAATAGTGTAAATCTAATACAAGTCAAAAGATGGAATCACCCCCCGATTCGAATGTCATTGTCCCTTACAGATTCTTGAAGCAAGTTAATTGTATTATTAGGCTTTCACAAAGAAAACTGAAAAGAAGTCATATTATATGTAGAATACATGATCCACTCATTCATAGATAATAATTGATATCTTAAAGTGCTTTTCTTCTGGGTATGTCACTAAATGCAAAGGTTTTTCATTTTTTTAAATAATCAGTTGATAATATATGTGGAAAAAAACACTTTTTATAGATTCTTTCATGTGTTTTGATAGTAAATTGTTGTTAAGTGCCGTCGAGGGGGTGTCCAACCCTATGTATAACAGGTGACACACCATTGTTAATGCTTCTCTGCTATTCGTATGGTTTTCAATGGCTAATTGGTGTTTGGGGAGTGGGTTTTTGGGTCCTTCTCCCAATCCTACAGCACCTGGTGTACCCAGGTGGTCCCCCATCCAAGTACTAACCAGGCCCAACCCTGCTTAGCTTCCAAGATCTGACGGGATTGGATGGCACATGGTATGGCTGTAGGCCTTGGTGGTAAATAGACTCTTTTGAAATAGTTGCCTATTATGGTTTGGATCTAAAATGTCCCCCCAAAATTATATGTTGGAACATTTGGTTCTGAGATGGTGGTGCCAATTGTGAAGGTTATCCAACTTTGGGAGGAGGATCCTAGCTTTGCAAAAGCAGGTCCCTGGGGGTGGGCTTTTGGAGTTTACCTTGGACCTCTGTTCTAGTCATACTCTCTGCTCCTGATCCACCATGATTGGCTACCTCCTGCCACCATTACAATGACTCCACTGTCGTGCCTCCTCTCCTCTGTAACCTGTGATCCTCTAACTGTAACCTTCCAATGAATAATTCCTCCCATGAATTTGTTTGGATCAGTTTCTCTGCCATAGTGCTATGTGAGCTGACTAATATAGAAAATTGGTACCAGAGAGTGGGGTAGTTTCTGTGCAAAAAACCTGTCCATGTGGTTCTTAGGTTATTGGAACTTATTTGCAGGAGTTTGGAAGAGTTTGGATATATGGATGAGAGAAGCTCTAGAATACTGCAAGAAAAGCTTAAGGGGCAGTTTGGGTGAGAGTATGGAAGACCACAAGGCTGCCACCAATATACACATAGACAGGGCTCACAGAGTTTCAGAGTAAATTGAGGACTCTATTGAACATTGGATTAGAGGTGACTCATGTTACATACTGGAAAAGAGCCTGTCTATGGCTGCCCTTGTCCTAAATACTTGACTGAATTTAAATGCAACCAACTAATTTACTTGACAGAGAAAATAGAATGAGGGCAGCAAAATATTGAGAATGTGGCATAGTTATTGCTTTGTGTTTTTAGCCAGATTTATGATGAAAAATGACAGAATTTAAAAACATCCTGCTGTGCAAACAAACCCTGTGGCTCCATGTCTGACATTTGGCATATGCAACATCATCTTGCTTCTATCATCTGGCATTATCAGGGCTTGAACAGGTTTGGGTGCCTCCTCCCCCATGGCCTTCTTGAGCTGGTTGCACTCATCTCTGGACTTTTCACATGACTGGCATATGCAAATGCTCAGGTCTCCATTGTTGCTTAGGCTCCACCTTCAAGTTTCATGCATTAGCCCTTCAGGAGCTCTCAGTAGGGCACCCTACTCTAGTATACTTTGCATGGTCTCATAGGCTGTTTTCTAAAACCTTGGTGGCAGTCTCCATAACTCTTTAACTCTTACATTCTACATGCCTGTAAAACCAGCACCACATGAGCAATGCCAAGGATTGCTGCCAGTTTGAGTGGTAGGCAGGCTCTTTAGGACCATGGCTTCAGAAGCAACCTGTGTGTTCCCAGGATAGGAAACAACTTCCTTGGGTAGACTCTTTTTGAGAGTATTTCAAGGAATCCTTTGCTTTTAAGACACTCTTTTCAAATGAGTTTGCTGACTTATACACAGGAACCTTAAATAGGAGGGATCTAGCTGACTCCTCTGTGCCCTGAGGGTATTTTTCCTATTGTCTCAGTGCAAAGTGCACAGTTTTTCTTTACCACTGCTCATCTGTTTAACAATTACTGCCTCTTGCCCTAATCTGCCCTGTCTGTAGCAACCTTAGACAAACCCTAGCTTTTTTTTTCTTTTTTAAACTGAGCTCTTTTAAAACACTGCCATTCCAGTCATATGCTCTGTTCTTGATCTACCATGACGTGAAATCATCTGCCACCTGCCACTGCCACACCTGTGCCACTGCCCCACCACCCCACCATTCCTCCCCTCTTCTATGGACTGTGCCCATTTAACCATGAACCTCCAAAAATTCACTCCTCCCATAAGTTTGTTTGTGTCAGCTTCTCTGCCACAGCCAGCTAACACATTACCTAACCAGCTAAGTATGATTTCTGTGGATTATCTCATGAGAAGTTATTTTGTTGTTGTTGTTGTTGTTGTTGTTGTTAGATACTGTCGAGTCAGGTCCAACTCACAGCAACTCTCATAGGGTTTAAGAAGTTATTTAGAGGCATCTATTTCTGGCAATACGACAAACATAGATCCTGAAATCCTCCAGGTGCAAAACATCTAGTGATGTGGGGTATGGGGATAAATAAACATACACCCAAACACACATTCACACACAGTTTTAAATCAATGGAAGAGAATGGAAGAAGGTAAGAATCGTCTGAGGCTAAAAACAAAACAAAGCAAACCAGTCCATGAAGGAAAGTTAGCACTGAAACTACCACATGCTCTGAGTGCCCTGCAGAGAACTCTGTGACAAAGCAGTTCCTCACGTAGGAAAGAGAAGACTGACCTATGTCATGGATTTGGGCAGAGTAGATGGCCATAGAGATTTGTCAACATAAAGCCAAGCTAGGAAGTCTTGTGCTTGCTTAAGAAAGACAATTTTTAAATTATCAGGAATTTTACAAGCTAGTAGATTTCACATTGTTTATTTGAAATAAGCCATGGCTAGAAGTATTTATACCATAGAAATCCACATAGACCATAAATCTGGGGCTCATCTTCTCCAACATTGCAACACATTTACTAGTACATCACTGTATAGTTTAACAGAAAGAATTATGACTTACATGAAAATCTCCATAGACTGGCAAATAGCAAAGAAAAATGTCTACCTTATTCTGAGTTCTGGATGGAGGCTTCTAGAAAAAGAAATCAAAACAATAAATCTCTTGAGATTTCAAGGCTACTTGTAGCTCTCAACATAGTTATTTCTGAAGGCATAGAATTTGCATGGTTCAAAAAAATCTCTAAGGCAAAATATTAAATTAAAATTTAGGGTTAAATTTTAAGTTAAAATCTACAGCTGGGTCAGGGGAAATATGAGATGAATCTAAAACATCTTGATGCAGCAGAAATCAAAGAAGTGATCACAACAGATGAGGTGAGGGCATGTCAACTTGACAGACAGACTTTAAAGATCCCCTGGTTATATCCAGGACAATTCTTGTTGTACAAATACAATGGGTTATTACTCAGCAATAGAAAAGAACAAACTATTAATATCCACAATATGGATGCATCTCAAATTCATTGTCCTAACTGAACAGAAGGAGATCTGAATGATTACAAAGCATCTGATTCCTTTTGTATAAAATTCTAGTGACAGAAACACATCAATTGTTGTTGTAGGTCAGTATTGAAAGGCAGTGGATTGACTCCAAATGAATTATTCTGAATTGGTCTTATGGTGGTGGTTTCACAAATAAAGCTGATGAAAAGAACAAAAAAGAAAAAGAGCTGTTGTGACTCATCAAATATCAAACAAAGTAGACATTAAGGCAAAAAAATACTAGTGGAAAGAAAGAGTGATATTTCATTAAGATAAAGGAAGCAAACTTCCAGGGGAATGTTAAAATTCTAACATTATATGCCCCAAATACTTGACAGCACCTAACAACAACAACAACATGTATAAAGCAAAAAGTCTGAGAGCTAGGTAGTGAAATAGATAATTTCACATAGTGAGAATCATTAATATCTTTCACAGTAGCTATTAGAGAATATAGGCCTTCCACACAAAAATCAGTAATGAATAATCAGAAACAAATTTGACCTTATTGACACTTATAGGACATCATACCCAACCACTGCAGAGTACACATTCTTTTCCCACACATGCAGAACACAAATTAGAATCAATCATATTCCAGGTCAAAGATATTTTTCAACAAATTTTAGATCACTGAAATCCTTCACAGTATATTTTCTGAACATGGTGAAAAAAATAGGAAAAATGTTAAGAAAAGATAACTAGAGCCAGGCATGGTGGCATATGCCTATAATTCAAGCAACCTGAGAGTCTGATGCAGGAGGATAGGGTTGTTGGAGGCCAGAGCCTGTCTGCACAACTTAGTGAGATCCTGCCTTGTGATAAAAAGCAAAGAAGGGCTTCAGCTGTAGTTCAGTGGTGAAGATCCCTGGGTTCAATACCCCAGTACTGCAAACAAAACAAAACAAAATGACAACTAGATATAGCGAGGTTACTCATGACGAGCCCTTATACAGTGTTGAGGAAGTGGCTGTTCATATCACAGAAACCAAGCTCCTGATAAAAAGAGTCAGAACTTTCAGCAATATCTCTTGACCTCCAGGGACCAGATTGGCCAATGATTTAATGAACCATAACAACAGAATGAAAACTTGATTAAAAATTTCTGAACCCTGGGGCTCCAGAGAGCTTCCTGGTTGGGGAAGATATTGATTTTCTGTGGGAGTGCTGCATCCTGATGGCATGGAATAGAAGCTTCTGTGTTTAGGACTCTTCCAGACTTGCCCTATGCATGTCTTCATATAGCTATCCATTTGTATACTTTAGAGTAAAATGCTAATTGTAAGTAGAGTGCTCTCATGAGTTCTGAAAACTACTCTAGTAAATTATCAAACCCAAGGAGGTTGTGGGAAGCCCTGAACTTGTAATTAACCAAAAGAAGTGGTATTGCTTAAGGACACTGGGACTGTCATCTGAAGTGGAAGCAGTCATAAGGGACTGAGCCCCTAAACCTCTGGGGTCTGTGCTGTCTCTTTATAGTTAGCATAGTTAGAATTGAATTGAACAGCCAAACAGCCAGTTAGTGTCTGAGAGCTGATGTCACAAAACAACTTGCAAGTTAAGAAATATATCTCATTATAATTTGTAGGTTTGAAAGAAATGACAAATAGATACTGGGAAATAATTTGAACTAAATTATAATGAAGACAAAATCTATCAAAACTTACAAGGTGCCACTAAGTGGCTCTTAGAGGGAAATTATTAGACATAAATGTATATCAGAATAGAAGAAGAAAAGCTAAAATGTATCTGTCTAATTTTCCATCTCTAGAACCTATAAAATAGCAAATGAAAACTAAAAATGTAGGGCAAGAAAGTAGTAAAGATAAAATGAAAAACTTACAGAAACAGAAAACAGGCATACTATAGAAAAAAGAAAATTATACTAAACATTGGTTCTTTGAAAACTATTACTAAGCCAGGTGTGGTAGCTCCCATCCCAGTGACTTGGGAGGTAGGAGCAGGAGGATCACAGCTTTGATGCCAAAGGCAGCCCATGTAACTTAGACTGTCTCTAAAAGAAAAACAAAAAATGGGCTAGGGCTGCAGCTTGGTGGTAGAGCACTTGCAAAGTATGTATGAGGCCTTGGATTCAACACTCAAGGACTACAAGCAAAATAAACAAACAAACAAAAAACAGCAAAAGAAAGAAAAATATTAATAAAGTTGATTAAATCCACCAGGGCTGACCAAGAAAAAAAGAGAGGAAATACAAATTAACAAAAGAAAGACTAAAGATGTGATTGTCATTATAGTTCCCAGAGAAATAAAAAAACCAAAAACCTAAGTATTGCATACATTATATCAAAACATTAGATAGTTCCAACAAAATAGGCAAATTCCTAGAAAAACAAAACTTACCAAAACTCTTGTAAGGAAAACCAGAAAATCTGATTAACCCAATGCCTATTAAAGAAACTGAATATGCAAGTTAAAACTGTCTTACATAGACAACTTCAGACCCAAATCACTTCATCATTCAGTTCTTCCAAACATTTAAAAAACAAATAATATACTAATCTCACATAAATCCTTCCAGAAAAAAAGGGATGCTTTCTACCTGTATGAAGTTAAAATAACCTTGAAACTGAAATCTGACAAAAAAGTTGCCAGAAAGGAAAATTGCAAGGTGATATACTTCATAAATACATATGCAAAAATCATAACTGAAAGATTAGCAAATAATCCAGTGATATATAAATTGAATACTGTCTGTCACATTCTAGTGTCATGTTGTTGTTGTTAAATGCCACTGAGTCAGTGTCTGACTCATAGCTACCCAACATACAACAGATGAAACACTATTGTCAGTGCTTCTCTGCTACTCATAGGGTTTTCAGTGGCTGATTGTTTTTTGGGGGAGTGGGTTGCTAGGTCCTTCTCCCAAGCCTGCAGCACCTGGTGTTCCCAGGTGGTCTCCCATCCAAGTACTAACCAGGTCCAACCCTGCTTAGGTTCTGAGATCTGATGGGATCAAACACCACAGTGGTATGACTGCGGGCAACATAAAACATCGGGAATTAAAAAGATGAGATTACCAGAAATGAGTTTATGCCAAAAATTTGGAAAGTTCAGATAGAAAACTGACTCAAGAAGAGAAAAAATATATTATTCTATCATCATTAAATAAATTGATTCATATTTTAAAATCTTTCCATGAAGAAAATTCAAGGCTCAGAAGGTTTTGAGTTAATTTTCCAAATATTCAAAAATCAGATAATTGTAATTTTTCAAAGGAGAAGAAGGAAGGAAGGAAAGAAGGAAGGAAAAATAAATAAATAAATAAATGATCTACAACTCATAGTAGAACTTAATTACTAAAGAGGACAACATGAGAATGTGTAAGGAAAGGTTAATTTTACTCCTAAACACAGTTTTTTTTCTTTAAATGTTGAACAAATTAAATCCAGCATATGAAAAGGATAGTACTTTATGGCCAAGGATGCTTTATCCTAGGAATACAAAGTTATTTTAACATTATGTGATGAAAAAGTCCAAAGGGGCTAGGTAAAATGCCTGTCAAATTCACTCTCCCATGTGGTTGTTGTTGTTAGATGCAGTCAGGTCCGTATCCAACTCATAGTGACCCTATGTTCAACAGAAGAAATACTATTGTCAATGATTCTCTGCTACTCATAGGGTTTTCAGTGGATGACTGTTTTTCAGGAATGGGTTGCTGGGTCCTTATCCCAAGCCTACAGCACCTAGTGTTCCCAGGTGATCTCCCATCTAAGTACTAACCAGGCCCAACCCTGCTTAGCTTCCAAGATCTGATGGGATTTGATGCCACAGTGGTATGCTGTAGGCTCACTCTTCCATACTCAGAGTAAAAATTAAAAATGAACGATCTATTGCACAGAGTCCTGGGTACACTAATAAGTCTTGTGTAACATCATTAAACACCACTGAGGGTTTTTAGAGTATTTTTAGTTATTTTAATATCGTTATATCCATCTGGTGCTGTTATTTGGTGCCATCACGTTGGTTTCCACTCATAGCAACCTTATGTACAACAGAACAAAACACTCCCCCATTCTGTGCCATGCTACATAATCCCTTTTATGTTTAAGCCAATTGTTGCAGACACTGTATTAATCAACCTAATTTAAGGTCTCTCTTTTTGTTGTTGACCTGCCACTCTCCCAAACATGATGTCCTTCTCCAGGGATTGGTCCCTCCTGACTACATGTCCAAAATATGTAAGAGGCAGTCTAACCATCCTTGCTTCCAAGGACACTCTGTTGCACTTCTTCTAGGACAGATCTGTTGGTTATTTTGGCTGTCCATGGTATAGTCAATATTTGTCTCTAGCACCATAATTCAAAAGCATCAGTTTGTTTTCCTTTCTCCCTTGTTCAATTTCCAGTTTTCACAACCATATGATGTGACTGAAAATACCATGGCATGAGTCAGGCACATCTTCATCTCCATTGTGACATCTTTACTTTTCAACACTCTAAAGAGGTCTTTTGAAACAGCTTTTCCCAATACAAAGTCTTTGGATTTCTTGACTGCTGCTTCTGTGGGTGTTGACTGTAGAACCAACTAAAGCAAAATCTTGGACAACTTCAGTCTTTTCTCCGTTTATCATGAAGTATTTACTGATTCAGTTGTACAGGATTTTTCTTTTGTTGATGTTGAGGTGCAATCCATACTGAAGGCTGTGTTCTTTGATTTTCATCAGTAAATGTTTCAAATCCTCTTCACTTTCAGCAAGTAGAGTTGTGTCATCTGCATAATGCAGGTTGTTAATAAGTCTTCAATCTCAATACCACATTCTTCTTCATAAAGTCTAGCTTCTCACATTAGAGAATGAACAGGTATGGTGGAAGGATATAGCCCTGATGCACACCTTTCTTGACTTTAGACCAAGCAGTGTTTCCTTGTTCTGTTTGAATGATTGCCTCCTGGTCCATATACAGATTCCTCATGAGCACAATTAAGTGCTCTGGTATTCCAGTTCTTCACAATGTTATCCATAATTTGTTATGATCAACACAGTCAAATGGTTTTGCATAGTCAATAAAACATTGACATCTTTCTGATTCTCTGCTTTCAGCTAATATCTATCTGACATCAGCAATTATGTCCCCGGTTCCACACCCTCTTTTGAATCTGGCTTGATTTTCCAGCAATTCCCTGTTTATATACTGCTGCAGTTGCTTTTGAGTGATCTTTAGCAAAATTTTGCTTGTGTGTGATATCAATGATATGATTCACTAGTTTCCACATTTGGTTGGATCCCCTTTCTTGGGAATAGGCACAAGTATGGATCTCTTCTAGTCAGTTGTCCAGGTAGCTGTTTTACAAATCTCTTGACACAAACAAGTGAGCACCTCCAGTGCTGCATATGTTTGTTGATATACCTCCATTGGTATTTCTATTAATCCATCTGGCTGAAGGAATAAAATTGTCATTTTTATCTATATTCCGTAATTAAAAACATCTTCTTCACAAGAATTCCAGTGTCTACCATCCACCATTAGAGATGACCTTGATTTAAAGGAACAATTTCCTGCCTCCTATTCTGAACACATACCAGTTTTCTAGATTGCTTTGTACATAGTAAACAGCTGAGAACTGGACTCTGAGGGAATGGGACATAAAAATGTATAATCCAAAGAAAGAGAAAGAGTTTCAGAAAACAAAGTCTTTCAGGGGATGAAGAAGTTGACCCCAGAATCCCATTGTCCATCACGGTTATACCAGCACCTCTATCAGCTTGAACCTTTAGTTAAGTGGTAGTGGATGCCTTGGATAGCACAGTACTCAAAAGTTTCCAGACTGAGTATTCAGTCCCAATAGAGGATCCTGAATACCACAGCAGATCAAAGACTCCCACTATGCAGGAAATGTGGTGTGATGGGAATGTGCTCATGGAACCAACTAATCCTCTTACATCTGCATTATCTAGCAGCAGCTGTCCTGATTACAAGACTGTCCTACTTAAGGCACAATGGAGGCTTCAGCCTGGAGACAAAACTTTCTGGTGCAGTTTGGGGAGGCCATCCTTCAGGATATCCTGTAGATCAACACACCATATATGGTGCTGCATTCCCAAGAAGTAGAATAAAGGTGTGAAAGTAGTGACAGTCCCACTTATGATCAGTCCTAGTGGTCCATCAGGGGAATTTGTTCAGCTGTAAAGACTATAGCTTGCCCCACAAACATTCCTCTCAGTTTCATCTTGAGAAGTAAGTGAGGGATGATCTCAGATTTGTGTTTTAGGAGGATTAGACAATGGCCTTCAGTGAAAAAGAATTAATTTAAATTCAATCTCTTCTAGCTATGTGTCTTTAGATAAATTATATAACTTCCCTGTGATTCAGATTCCTCATCTGGAAATAAATCTGGAGTTCAACTACTTTTCTTAAGCTAAGCACTGGTTTACCTGTTACATAGCCATTGAGAATGTATTGTCTGATTGTTAGTAGGTTTTCTGTCTTGATGGATCCAAACTAATGATTGATCTCTTCATTCCTCCAAAGGAGACCTCAGTTAATGTACTTAGTGGTTTCTTCTAAAATGGAACTCTAAGAACCAAAGACATGTGTGTGTGTGCTTTCTGGGCCTGGGTGGAGGTGGTGGAGGTAAGAGATGTCCTGATGTTTCTCAACAATAAGGCTGCCATATATTCGGATTTATTATGTTCCAAATGCAATGCTAAGTGCTTAAACATATTGTCCCATCGAATCAACACAATAATATGGTATGAAAGGTCTGGGAGAACATTGTGCCACTTGTCCACACATCTGCTATAAAAATGTTACAAGATTAATGCTTCATGACTATATAGCAAAGGTATTTGCCCCTTATGTAGTGACTGGAAGATTCTGGTTATAATCAGCTAATTCAAAGAGCCAACACATGCTGGACCTACCATGCAGTTAACTGATGTGGGAAAAGGCGAAGAGTTCAATCGCAAGCTGACACCTCATTTTTAAATGATGAGAAGTGCTTTCAGTCTAGCCTGGGAAAAGAAGTGAGGATGACTCATTTGCTAATTTACTGAAAGCAGATATTTGAACTGTGCATTGGCCACTGATGCTGGAGGAAATATATTCTTCCATGTGATGTTTTTAATCTCAGAAATATATCATGAACAAAAGAAAATCCTATAACATTTTATAATGAGAATTAATAAACCCTGATTTCCCTCTGGCCAGAATAAGCCAGGGTTTGTGTAAGCCCTTCAGTCTGTCTGATCCTCAGTTTTCTCTTCTGTAAAATAAGAATAATCCTTAACTTGCAGGATGATTGTGAAAATTAGAAATAATGTGTGCAAGGCACCTAATATGGTACCTGTCACACAGTAAGTGACCACAGGGGTCCATCCAATGTCTTCTGCCTAAATTCCTATGTTTCAGATTGCTATGATTGTGCACAAGTTGGATATCTGTCCTTGTACTATAACACCTTTCAAAGTATTTGGTTCTTTAAACATAGTAAATGGGGAAACTTATAAAAGTCTGATAGAACGGGCTTCAGATACCATCTTCAGGCTAAAGTATTGTGGCTCACAAGGCTTTTGTGATGTGATCACCACCTCACATCTTGTTCAACCCTCTCAGCAGTTGCCTACCATAACCTCATATAGCAGCCAAACTTAGCTATGTGTATCTGTTCTGCATATGAAGTTCCCCATGATACTGAATTAACTTTCTCCTTTCTCCCACTAGCTAATTCCTATCCAGATGGTATATCCTCCTTAAAGTCTTCTATATTAGTTAGGTTTTCCAGCATAATAGACACAATAGAATGTACACACATATATTTGTTGTTGTTAGGTGCCATCGAGTCAGCTCCAACTCACAGCAACCCTACATACAACAGAACAAAACATTCCCCAATTCTGCATTAGGCATTTCATCATTTTTATGTTTAATCCTATTGTTGCAGCCACTGTGTCAATCTATCTAGTTGAGGGTCTTTCTCTTTTTTCATTTACCTGCCACTCTCCCAAACATGATGTCCTTCTCCAGGGATTGGTCCCTCCTGACAACATGTCCAAATATGCATACACATATATATCTAACTAAGATATCTATACACCTCAATGGGATATCTATATCTTTCTCTTATCTAATAAGATCTCTATGGATATATAGGTATAGATAGATATAGATATAGATATAGATATAGATAGATTTGCTATATATGGGCATAGATATCAATTTATTATATATAGTGTTGTTGTTGTTGTTGTTGTTGTTGTTGTTGTTTGGTGCCATCACGTCAAGTATACGGACAGCCAAGGTATGACCTTGAGTATATCCTACCTGAGTTCAGAGACCACCTCAAGAATAGGTTTAATGCATTAGACACAAATGACAGGAGACCAGAAGAGTTGTGGCATGACATCAAAGATATCATTCAAGAAGGAAGCAAAAAGTTCTTAAAAAGACAAGAAAAAAAAGAAAAGACCAAATAACATGTCAAAAGAGACACTGGAACTTGCCCTTGAACATCGAGCATCTAAAGTAAAGGGAAGACATGATGAAGTTAAGAAACTAAACAGAAGATTTCAAAAGGCAGCTCAAGAAGACAAAAACAAATATTATAATGACATATGCAAAGAGCTGGAGGCAGAAAACCAAAAGGGAAGAACATGCTCTGTTTCTCAAGCTTAAGGGAGTGAAGAAAAAATTCAAGCATCGAGTGGCAGTAGTGAAAGATTCTACAGGGAAAATGTTAAATGACTCAGGAAACATCAAAAAAGATGGAAGGAATACACAGAGTCATTATACAAAAGAGAATTGGTAGATGACCAACCATTCCAAGAGGTTGCATATGAAGAGGAACCAATGGTATTGAAGGATGAAGTGGAAGCTGCCTTGAAAGAACTGGTGAAACACAAGGCTCCAGGAATTAATGGGATATCAATAGAGATACTTCAACAAACAGATGCAGCACTGGAGGTGTTAACATGTTTGTGCCAACAGATTTGGAAAACAGCTACTTGTCCAAGTGACTGGAAGAGATCCGTATTTGTGCCTATCCCCAAAAAAGGGGAACCAACTGAATGTGGAAACTATCGGAAAATGTCATTAATATCACACACAAGGAAAATTTTACTAAAGATCATTCAAAAGTTACTACAGCAGTATACAGACAGGGAATTACTGGGAAATATTATATATAGATATAGATAATTATGGGAATTAGCTCATGCAATTAGTGGGGACACAAAGTCCCCTAATCTACTGTCTGCACACTGGAAAACCAAGAAAGCCCAGTGGGGTGATTCAGTCTGAATGTGAAGGCCTGAGGGCAAGGGAAGGTAGTGGGTATATGATAGTGTAGGTCCTGGAGTATTAAGGCTTGAGAACCAGGAACTCCAATGTGTAAAGGCAGGAGAAGATGGATGTCCCAGCAAAACAACCCAACAACAACAACAAGAAAAAATTCTCCCTTCCTCTGCCTTTTTTGTTCTATTTAGGTTCTCAAAATTGGATGATGCCCACCCACAATGGGGAGCGTGGTCTTCCATATTTAGTCTACCAATTGATGTCCCAACAACAACAACAAGAAAAAATTCTCCCTTCCTCTGCCTTTTTTGTTCTATTTAGGTTCTCAAAATTGGATGATGCCCACCCACAATGGGGAGGGTGGTCTTCCATATTTAGTCTACCAATTCAAATGCTAATCTCTTCCAGAAATATCCTCACAGACACATCCAGACCTACTGAGTCAGAATCTCTGGAGGCAGATACCCACAGATATTTAGGCATCCCTTAGCCCAGTCAAGTTGACATATAAAATTAACCATCAGACCCTCCTTTTTCTATCCCCACCCCAGGACTCTGGCTAAATTTGGTACTTTGAATTTCTGCAATATTCCATGCTTCCCAATGTTATACTGAGTAGCATATTGAATTGTCACAGATGGTTTTCTTAACCGATTCCCTCACTAAAAAAGAAATCCTTCATGTTAGTATCTCTTTCTAATATCATTACTTACATCTAATATCTAGAGTCTGATACAACCCTTGGTTCATTGTTAATGGTCTAATAATATTTGTTAATTGTGAAATGAGCATGAAGTAGGTACCATATGTGGATGGTTTGATCTCCAGGAAAGAATGCTACAAATGTAGCACCAATAGTCAGTAACAAGAATATAAAGTTAAGAAAATTATACCCTTTGGCAGTTAGGATATTTGGTCCTGATAGTGATACTATGATGCATATTTTGGAAAGAATAAAAGTCCCTCATAATGATAAATTTTAAATGGCATGACTCAAAAAAGAAGAAACATAGTAGCTCCAACAATGGGCTCAAACAGGAAAAAAATCATGTGCATGGCACAGTATTGGGTAGTGTTTCGTTCTGTTGTACTTAATGTCACTATGAGTCAGACCCAACTCAACAGCACCTAAGAACAATAGAATGACTAATAATGAAGCTATTATTTGGGAATTTATCTAAAATCTTTTCAAAACTTTATATTCATCCTGTATCTACTCTTTAAGCTAATAAAAAGCCAAACATTTATATCAGATACATAATAGTATTTAGCCTGTAGGTTCCTAACCATCGTTTTGCAAGTTTTAAGAGAGTATCTCCTAAATTTAATATTTTTATCCTACTTTTTTTCTAATTTGTTAAATTTTAATCATCACTTTGTTGAAATCATTTAAGCCTAAGGAATTATAAATTTTTATCTTATTCTCTTTAAATCTGAGATAATTTTTGACATTTTCATTACTACTATCTATGATGGAACCCAAACAAAGTCTTCACCTACTAATGGATGGGTAGAGTGCTGCACTGCTGTCTCAGAGGTCCCGAGTTTGATTCCCAGCACACAAAAATGGGAGAAGGATGTGGCAACCCACTCCCAAGGCAATCCCGAGACAATCTGCCATTGAAAACCCTATGAGGGTCGCTATGAGTCGGACACGACTCGACGGCACCTAACAACAACAACAACTAATGGATGAGAAAGACAATATTATTTACATATATGAGAAACTAAAATAGTTATAAAGTACAAGCTGGAAAATTCAAACATAATTTGAATCTATAATGAGGAAATCCACTTGGTGATTTCAGGCATATAAATGACTCAGAATTATTTTCTCTTAGTTAAGTCAGTTTGCTAAACTCTAACTATTTGGGGGAAAATGTGTATTTTAAAGATCATATTCAAAAATCAAATGCTTTTCTTCCCTCTTTCCCAAGTTCTTTGCCCTGTCATAAAGTCCTCCCTGTTTCATTAACAAGGCACTTTTTTAGGAAAGATTTTCTTAAATGAGAATTTTTCTGCACTCCCATTAAAGAGTATGTTGTTATTGTGATGACTACATGGTATATTGTGGCAAACAAATTTCCTGTGATTTAAATTTACCTTTTGCTATCCTTGTGATGTAACTCCCATTTGTCATATCAACTTACTTTGTCTACTAGTCACCCCTGAGAGGCTACCGTAAGTTGTTGTTGTTGTTGTTGTTGTTGTTGTTGTTGTTGTTGTTGTTAGGCACCATGGAATCATTGTCCAACTCATAGAGTTACCCTATGTCCAACAGTCAAAACAGAATTGCTACTGCTTCTCTGCTAGTCATAGGGTTTTCAATGGCAGATTATTTTTTGGGAGTGGGTCTCCAGTTCCTTCTCCCAAAAGTTATAGTTAACATCATTTAAATGTTGATGGTATTGAGATGAAGGCTAAGCTGTAATGTTTCGGCATGACTCGTCCTCTTTTCCACATTGACTCCAGACACAAAATTAAGCATCTCATAGTAGAAAATACAGTAGTCAAGAGTTAATAAAAGACATGTTTCTGGTATTGTCTGGTTGTTGTTATCTTAGGTAAATCTGTAAGTCTTCTAAGTGATACTAATACCAGTAAAAGGTAGGGGCAAGTTTGTTTAAGGGATTTTAAGGGATTTTAGTGGTCATTGTAGTTGACTTCCCAGCAAGATTCTACCCCTAGGTGATTAACCTAAATACAGTGGTTTTCAAATTTGGCCATACATTAGAATCATATGAGAAACGTTTTGAACTCTGGATGCCCTGGCCACACCCCAGACCAATTAATTCACAAACTCAGGCGGTTGTATACATGTATTCACACTCTAAAAATATTCCCAGGTAATGCTAATGTACAGCCAAGACAGAGACCCATTGGCCTTGATAATATCATGACCTTTGCCAATAACTAGTTTATGAAAGAGCACATGATCCAATTCTGGCCAACAAAATGCAAGGCAAAGGCAGTGGAAAAGCTTTGGAAAGATTTCTTTCTTCCAAAAGAAGCACAAAAGACAAAGAGACTTACTGAAACTCCAAGGCTGAAAACACCACACAGAGGCACAGCTGCTAAATCAGAGGAAAGTGGAACCAAAGCATGCGGCATGCCTAACCTTTAAGCTTCCAGTTATGTGAGATGATAAATACTCTCATAATATAAGTCAACTCACAGATTTTCTGTTATTAGAAACTGAAGCATCCTAAATGATTTGCTGCAAATGAGCAATACTTATTTTATTCCTGGCTGCTGTAAGTCAGTGGTCCCTGAGTCTGGCTATATGCTAGAATGAGGATCACTTGGGAGAACTTTAGAAAAAACGCTGGCTCTTGAGCTAGAGCTACTGAATGAGAATCTCTGGAGGCTGAGCCTAAGAATCTATATTTCTACGAAGATCACCAGAAGATTTTTAACACAACCAGCCTGCACACTGTTGTTTGGGAATAACTACTTTTCCACAAAGAGAAAAAGAATAGAAAATAGAGTCATTAGATCATGCAAATAAGTTGGAAGGAACTTTAAACATTATCTTGTTGTTTTTAGATGCTGTCAAGTTGGTGTCCAACTCATAGTGACCCTACGTACAATAGGCAAAACACTATTGTTAGTGCTTCTCACTATTCATATGGTTTTTGGGAGTGAGTTGCCAGGTCCTTCTCCCAAGCCTACAGCACCTGGTGTTCCCAGGCAGTCTCCCATGTAAGTACTAACCAAGTCTGACTCTGCTTAGTTTCTTAGCTTCCCAAGATCTGACAGGATCGGATACCACAGTAGTATAGCTGCAGGCTTTAAATATTATCTAGTATGACATTATTACCACCTCACATTTTTAAAAACTGAGGCCCAGAGAAGTGAAACTAGTTGCTCACAGCAAAGCATTTGATTCTTTAACAATAAAAAAGGTACATATATATTTCTGTTTGGTTTTCCTAAAACTGTTCTCTTCACTTTCTATCATCAGCTTGAAAAATGGGCTGATGACTTGTGGACTCTATTTGTTAAATGAACCATCTTGAAAATTTCTTGGACTACATACTAAAAGATATATTCATGTATTTTTGGCTAACATGAAGCTGATACCAGACTTGTTTCATGCACTGCTTATGTTCAAATTGGTTATGAGATAGTTCACTGGAATTTCATTGCTCTTTTCTCTGCTGAGGTAAAATATCATTGGAAACCAGTGGTCTGGGAGGAGAAACAGTCTCCCCTGTGTCTATTATCCTCTAAGATTTCCTTTGGATATTTTTTCCCTGCTTTAGGATTCTTTAGCATTCTTCTGAGACCATTTTAGATAATTGGACCATTTGAATTTGTATTTAGGTTGGCAGTTCCTATCCCACATACCAGCTTCTGTAGAATGTCCTTTTATATTAAACCACCAGTGAGGAAAATTTTCCCCTACATAGCCTAAGCCCTAGAGAATAATAAATACATTTTTATTTTTGCTTCCATTTTGACAGGAGATGGATGATAAAATGTCCTCATCAGTTAGGATCATGTGTATAGTTAAATTGCAAATGGCTATTGTAGGGCCAATTTCAACATATTGCTTCTGAGAAGTAGGAATATATATCTTCTCCACATTCCCTATAAAATTTGACATAATCAGGATGGAATTGTGGAACTTGAGACAGGCCTGTTATTTATGGCTTTCTCACCAGCTCAGGATCTGAAGGAGGAATATGTAGGAGTTCCATTCTCTTTATCCTCAGGTTACCTTGGGGTATGGTGGACAGTGGTTTGGGCCACACACACAGACCATTCATCCTCCTTTATGCCTACTGGATAAGATAATGTATGCAAATAGACAAAATTTAAAATACCAATTTTATCAGATTATCTTCTGTTTCTACGATTTTTTCTTTCAATTCTCCTTTAGATCTAATCTTAAGGAAATTTGAGATACTAAAGCTCAATACCTGGGCCCAAAAAAGTGAGGAAAACAGACAGAACCCTTCATTGGAAACCCTTTCTGTTTCATTGTATTAAACACCAAGGAACTTTTATGCAAGGTGAGGATAAAGGGGAAAGTGATGATGTATGAAAATGATCATATGAATAAAAATGCAAGAGATATTTAAAATGCCATATTGATATAGTAATTGAATTAAAAATGATTTAACCTCTATGATAGCATGGGAGTTAAGTTTAAACCTGTGTTTCCAAAAATATATTCCACAGTAAAATAATTATGGAAGATTTCAAATAAAGTTACATGAAAAAATAAGTGAGCAAATAGTATTGGGGAAACAGTTAAACAGGACTGTGCTGGTTAATCTTGATTGTCATCTTGACTGGATTGAGATACCCCTAGAAAATTAGTGAAGTAGAGTATACTTCTGGGTGTGTCTGTGAGGATATTTCCAGAGACAGTTGACATGTGGGTCAGCAAAATGGTGGGGAAAGACCTGCCTTAAATGTGGCTGGCACTGTCCAGTAAGCTGGGGGCCCAAACTAACAAAAAGTGGAAGAAAGGGGAAACCCACTCATAAGCTCAATTCTTCTTGAGCAGATGTTTCTTTTGTTTATTTGTTTGTGGTTTTGTTGTTTTGTTTTGTTTTTTGCTGTTACCATTATACCCTACCTTCTTCAGACTTTGAACATGAACTCACACCAGCAGCTTTCCTGGGAGCTTGCAGACCTTCAGCCTCAAATTGGGGTAGCATCATTGGTCTCTCTTATTCTGAGGCTTCTAGTTTCCTAAACTGAGCAGCTACTGGTTTCTCTAGCCCTCCAACTTGCCAATGGCCATGGTGGGACTATCTAGTCTCTGATGGTGAGAGCCAACTTTATAAATCCCCTCTTTATAATGATACATACATTGTACTGGTTCTGTTCCTCTAGAGAACCCTGAGTAATACAAGGTCCTCTTGAAGTCTGATTGAAGCTCAAATATGCCACTTTCCTGAGATATTTGAATATATGCTTTTTAATTAGGCATTTTATAGAAACAAAGTTGACGGTGTTAATCTGTGGCATATTATGAACCAGAATAAAAGTGAAATAGCTCACCTGTCTGAGGTGAAATGGAGTGGATTTCTGAAAGTAGGAGAAAGAGTCAGAAGCTAATGGCTGGGACTGGACAGTGTGATCATCTCTGCACATGAGCAGCACTCAGATGGCTCATCCTACAGCCTTGACACCTAAGTACCCCAGAAGCATGGAGCTGTTTCTCTAAGGGCCCCCAAGGTTTAGTGATTCTCCTTAGTTACAGAAGAAGTCATCTGCAAATTCTTTTTAGAATCTGCATAGCCGATTTTACTTAATTCTTTTCAGAATGCCAATTTCTGTTTAAACACACAATACACACATACACAGATGCCCACACTCCACAATAGGAGTCATACTTTCAACAGTATCCAACAATTGAGCTCATTTCATTACTATTGCTGATGTCATGAATTTGTGGGCCAACTTTCCTGTGAAGAGCTGATTCTTAGCCATAATAACTAGGAGCTGCATAAAAGGATCAAAATGAAACACCTCTTTCTAACTCCAGCTTTCTTTTAAGCATTAAAATCATATCTGACATTTATTGAGTCTTGCACTGTGTAAAGTACTTCTTCATAATCTCTTCTCTTTAAAACAACTGCCTAAAGTAGCCATTACTAGCTGCATTTTACAAGGGAGAAAACTGAATTGGAGAGTTAAAGTAACTTGTTGAGATCATTCAGTTGACTCCCAGTAAGTCTATGCCTTAAAGGAAGTTGAAGAAAGAGCATATCAGTGGCCCAAGAGAACAATAAAAAGGAACAATTCTGCCTGGTAATGTATTAGAAATTAATACATTACCAGGCAGAATTGTATTAATGTATTAATTTCTAATACATTACCAGGCAGAATTGTTCCTAAGTATCTAAGTATCTAAGTATCTAAGAAATCCAAAATAGTAGCTACTTCTCTTTTTCTCTCTCTGGATTTGGTACATAACCTTCTAACTCCTCTATTGTTTTTAATGGCCAATTATACCAATCTCCTTAAAAATTATCAAATCCAATGTATGCCTGTATTAAGTTGGATAAGTGAAAAAATATCTAAATGACTTTGTAATCAAAACTTTGTTCTTATAAGTAGGTAAGCCAGCCATGGAAAGAACCCCAAATATAAAATTAATGCATTAATGGTGTTTATGTTTTTATTACCCTGTAATTATATCATTCCTGTGATTGTTTTTCTTTTCATGCTGGCCTATAAAATGTTGCTGCCTCAACCTGTTTTAAACATCTACATTTGTAGGATTAGGACTAGTGATGTTTTGCCAGTTTCCATGAAAGAGAAGCCAGAAGCACTGAACCCATTTCTTTGATAAAGTCCTTCATTAATTTGATTCCTGGCACTCCCAACTGTTTGGTGAAATTGTGCTGGTCTTTAGATAACATTATACCCTTCTCTCATGAGAAATACATTATAAAATTAGTTATTACCCTCTTGTTATACTTTTATAATTTACATAGCTATCATATTATAAGTACCAGTTTGTTACAAAGTTAAGATTGATTTTAGAGTTACTTATTCAAAAAGTTTTCCATATCATAGATTCCCTTGCTACAAGATTCTTCATTCCAAAGACATTATTTACTTGTCCTCATTTACTTTGTAGTATTCCAAATACTGCCATGATTTGCACAAATGCATGGAGGCATAATTAAGTGCAGATTTGTCAAGATGGATAAGTTAATGTGTGGTTACCTTTTCTCTACACCTAAGGATTCATTACAGAATTCCTGTAAGTAGTTTTCATATCGAATTTCTAAAAGTCCATTTTCTTTCCAGTTTTCAGGAATTACACTCTTACATAAAGTGAGGTACCTTGTATATGTATGTAAGTTTAAAACTATCCCACATAAAATATTTGGGCTTGTATCTACAAATAAAAATAGCAATAAAATATATTAATTTGAACTATATTCTTTTGTTATCAATTAAAATATCTTAGCATAAATAAACATAAAATAGTTTATATATAATACAAGTATTTACATGTATTTTATACATAGGAAATACATTTTTTTCATCTGGCATGAACCCAATAGTACTTAGTATTTTGACATAAGAAAATCCCTCATAAACTACCAGGTTTTTAAGCTAACAAATGATTAGCTCTTGCCTCTGGATTATTTTTTTAAAGAATATAAGATATTAAATTGTTAATAGACATCTCTTGCTAAAGTTGCCTCTGGGTTTATTTATCCTGCTCTGGAGAGGTTCCAGACATTCTGGCTTTGACCTCCTAATCCAGTATTTCCCACTCAAGGTAGCAGTATGTAAGATCATCACAGAGCTCTTCCTTGAACTATTTCTCGTCAACTTTCACACACTCCCCTCGCCCTCTCCACTACAGTAGCTCCTTTAATTCCGTGATAAAATAATGCTAGAGAAACAGGGGACATGGGCTCCACGTAGAGAAGGATTCCACTTTCTATACTGCTTTATTATGATGTAGCCCAAAGGTCTCCCCAGATGATTTGCATCTGAGTTTACCTCTGAGACATCTTTAAAATATAGATACCTGGACCCTACCCCAGACCTACCAGAACTCAGGGAGACTCTCCAAAATCCGCAATTTTGATTCACTCTCCAGATTTTTCTCCTGCTCACTGAAGTTCAAGTACCACTGTCCTAGATGGCTACATGGACTGCACTACACACCTACACACATCTGCACCAGAGACTTCTACAAAATAGTAGAAAGACGAGACATGAATATCTTTTATAGAAATTCTGCTAAATATTTGTGAATCTGCCAAACATTAAAAATATTCTCAGCAAGAACAATGAATAATAAGAAATAAGCATGCACTAGTCTATGCGACATTTTTGATGTGCTTAACCTTAACATTTCTTATTCAGTTTTCACATCTAAAATGGGATTATGAGCCCAACTTCAGACAGGGGTTGTAAGGATTAAACAATAAGGCACACAAAGGGTGAACACAGCTCTAATATACAAGAAGCACTTTTAAAATGGGCCACACATCTCTGCTTTCTCCCATAAAACTTTCCCCCAGCTTCTGCCAACCCCAGGCTAGGAATGCAAGATGGTCATTCGCTGACTGCACCACCGACGTCAATGGGGTTTGGCAGTCAATCAAGGCATTACTGTCAGCGCACCTGCCCTCCTATCCAGATTCCTGGTGTTTTCACCCAGGTCTCCCAGGAATTAAGATTCAGAAACTGTCCTGACATCAATTTGTGTAGTCTGGATCTGAGAGTGTCTGCCAAAGTCCCACATATTAAAGACCAGACTGGGGCACTATTGGGAGGTTGTATAACCATTAGAAGGTAGGACTAAGTTGAAGGAAGTTAGATCATTGGGGCATATTCTTAAAGGAGATATTGGGACCCCTTTCTCTTTACTTCCTGTCCACCATTAGGCAAACAGGCCTCCTCTGCCACATTCTCCCACCATCCTCGACTGTGCTGCCACGGGCCCAAAGCAAAAGGGCCAAGTGATCACAGACTACAACTTCTGAAACCATGAGCCAAGATAAACCTTATTCCTTATTAAGTTAATCATCTCAGGTATTTTGTTATAGTGATAGAAAGACGGCTAGAACACCAACTACTCCTGAAATCTAGAAGCCACTGCTTATGCCTCTTCCTGTTTCACCTGTCAGAGCATACTGGCCTAACACTCACATTCATTGATCCATCCTGCCAAAAATGGAAGGAATTCTCCAAAGGCATCCCAGTCACTTCCCTACTGGCCACAGGTACTTGCCCTCTCATCCCAGAATGTGTCACAGCTTAGAACTTGAACCACTTTCTACAAGTTTTCATTCAAATGGGATACAGTGAACAAAAGTCCTCCCCAGCTCTTCAACCCATGTGCAGGTTTGCTCCTCTCTGCATTGTCTTGCCTTCAGGTTTGATTCAGTTTCTTTGCATGTACATTTACACCAAAGACTAACCAGACAAAAACACCAAATAAACAATCCTAGCACAGAATATGAAAAAAGTATTTTTAATTGACACATAATTATTATCCAAATTTATGGGAGACAATGTGAGATTTTAGTACATGTGTATAATGTGTGATGATCAGACCAGAGTACCTGATATATTCAACACCTCAAACATTTACCATTTCTTTGTGCTAAGAACATTCAAATTTTTCTCTACTAGCTTTTTTTAAATATTCAATTAATTGTTGTCAACTATAGTCATTCTACTGTGCTACAGAACATTAGAAATTTCTCCCCCTATCCAACTGCACCCCTGTTAACCATCCTCTCTCCAGCTACCCCAACTTCCTCCCTTCCCAGATTCTGGGAACTCTCCAGTTTTATGCTGTATGAAATGTATAAGCCCCTAAGTAAGGAAAAAACCCACCTCTCACAATTTACTGTCAGAAGAGCTAAAATCGGGCTATTTGCAGATTTCTTCTGTGTAAACACCAATTCTGAAAGATCACAAAGTGATAACTACCTCTTTCTCAGGGAAAAATAAAAGCAAGACCCATGAGTTTTATACTAAAATGAGGCTGGGTGTAAAAGGAATAGTACATTATCTGATTGCTAACATCTCTTAAATATACCATTTGAGTGCCTTTTCTACTAAAAAGTAATGCTTAAAGAGAGTTTTTGAATATTGAATTATCTTTCTCATTGAGTTATAATTTATTTTACAATATATTTTCGGGGATATGTTCCCAACAGGAATTGAGGAGGGAGGGACAATAATCACTTGAAAGGAAGTTTTTGCTTTTGTTACTCTTTGTGTTTTTTATTTTCCATATGTAAGCTTGAGATGAAAAATGTTGAAAGCATGTCATTTAGTCATATGTTGAATAAATATTCAACTAATAATGTGGTTAAAAACTATGGATTCTCTTTGGTGCCATGGAAATTGAACATATAAAGCCAATTAATACACAGAATTTGGGGCTTTGTTTGTTTTTGTTTTTGCCAATATCCTCATCGGAATTCACACTCTGAAGTCAAGTAAGAAATTTTCTTGATAGAATTCAAATTTTTCCAGTTTGTTAACAAGTATAGAGTTTGTTGGAAGATAGGAGAAAACTAACATATTTGCCATTAGAGAAATTCCAATCACTGCCTTGTTTTAAGTTCAATATGAATTTGAAATTTTTTTCCCTGTCTCTTGAATTTATTTACACCTTCAACCAAAACACACCATGGTAGGTATGAGGAGAAAAATATACAGATCAGACTCAAGCTCTATCCTGAAAGCAGTTGTCTCTACTCAAGCAGAAATGTTAAAAGCTAGAAGCTGCTTCTTTAACTTATATAAAATTGTCTTGCACTGACTCTTGGAAGATACAAGATAGAAATATAGAAAGTATATATGCTTTGCATATGAAGAAATGATAAGTCCAATTGACTTCCTCAGTTTTTTAATAGCTACCAGTTATTGAGTGCTCATTATATACCCGATCCTATACTAAATTCTTTAAAGGGTTTTTTTTGTTTGTTTGTTTTTTGTTTGGGGGGTTTTTTTGGCCTTTGTTTTTTTGCAGTACTTGGAGGTTGAACCCAGGGTCTCACACATACTTTTCAAGTATTCTGCGGCTGGGCTGCACTACCAGCCCATTTTTTATTTTTTATTTTGAGTCAGAGTCTTGCAAGTTTTCACAGGTTACCTCTGGCCTCTAACTCCCGATCCTCCTGTCTTTGCCTCCAGAGTCACTGGGATTACAGGCCTGAGCCACCAAGTCCTGCTAAAAGTTTATTTTGTATAATCTTCACAATAGTTTCATTTTGTGTAGGAAGAGCCTTATCTCCACTTAGCAAAGTAAGAAACAGCTAACAGAAGTGATTAGAAATGTCATATAAATAATGGATCGCAAAGATGGGCTCAGTCCTCAGCCTTTATGACTCCACATTGGTAGCTCTTGACCTCTTCTCTTCAGTCACTTCCCTACTGAATAGAGAAGACAAACATGTCTTATGTAGACAAAGTAAGATTAACTTGTAAAAAGAGTCTTCTTTTCAAGAAACCATTTTGTCACTCATCTTGATTGACATTGATTCCAATGATGGCAGGATGAGGCAGATTCGGGGGTCTATTGTCACTTAAGCTGATGCTGAGGGTCAGGAGAAAGTGGTGATTTCAAAAGACATGTTTATAATTACAGGCCTCTCTGTTAGGATGATACTATTTCTAAGACTGTTGCTGTTAGGTGCCATCGAGTCGGTATCCAACTCATAGCGACCCTCTGTACAACAGGGGAAACACTATTGTCAGTGCTTCTCTGCTGTTCATAGGGTTTTAAATGGCAGATTGATTTTTGGGAGGGGGTTGCCAGGTCCTTCTCCCAAGCCTACAGCTTCTGGTGTTCCCAGGCAGTCTCCCATCCAGGTACTAACCAGACCCGACCCTGCTTAGCTTCCGAGATCTGACGGGATCGGATGCCACCGGGCTGCAGCTGAAGGCTCATTTCTAAGACATGAGCGTCTTATCTCGCTGTTAATGGAGCCTATCATTATATCAGACAAGAACAGCTGTTCAGGGTCTGATTTGGGAATGAACCAAGCAATAAGAAAGGCAGATCTACCAGACCTGCCCAAACCATTTGCAAAGCCCCAGGGGAAAATGCAGATGAAAACTTCCACTTCATGAGCTGCCTCATTCTCCACCCAGTCCCACAACATAAGGATCCTCAAAACTTATATATGGATACTCCGACCTGTGTGTCCAATGCCTATGAATATCCCATGCAAATGGACCCCTGTGGCCACTTCTTAGGCCTGGGCTGTGTCCAATCACAGGATGGCACAACCTCAGGAGAATGGGCCAGGGAATATCTCTATGCAGCTCTGGAATATAGCTCAGATCCACCTGGATCAGAGAATTCTAGAAACCTGTGTCTCAGGCCGTGGTCTAGGAAAGCATGAGATCTGGGTGACCAGACTTCACTTGGTGTCCCAGCCTGTGGGAAGAACACCATAGGAAGGCTAGAGCAGAACCCATTAAAGCACAGGGTCTAAAATGCGGTCCTGGATTGTGCCATGATCTTCTCTATACCATGAGGAAATGAAAGCTTGGATACTTTATGTGCTTCATTCAGCCTTTTGAAACTAGTGAGAAGAAATGGAACTTGAACCAATGACTTATAATGTCAAATCCAAGACATTACTCACTGTACTGATTGCCCCATTGTACCTCTATAAAAAACAGTAACAGATTATCCAAAATATTAAAAAAAATAAATTCTTAGAGACTTTTCTCCACAGGTAAAGCCAGTTCTTCCTCTGGACATCATCAAAAGTTTCACATCAACTTTCTAACCTCTGGCCCTCTGACCTCTAAAGCAAAGAATGGAGCTGATTAAATGATAGCAAATTTGTGAGGGCTTCTGTTTTTTGTAGAGCATGACTGTCAAAAGTAATGGTTGTTGTGTTGAAAGAAAATTGAAGTTTTGTAAGAGCTGAAACCAGAGACATCTCCTTATCATAATAGGTCACTCATCCAAGTAGGTTTCCAGTCTGTACTGGACTGTGGGAAATGAGTATTTTCTTTCTTAGCAATAGTAAAGAGCAAACTGAACACCAGGGAGTTCCTACTATTTGTTCCTTTGAGTCCTAACTAATTTCTTATTCAAATGTTAACTTCATTTAGCTTTATTCTTTCATTTTAAAGATAAAGAAGTACACATTAAAGCATGTACTAGTTTCTCATATTTCATTTTTATTCTTTTTGTTTTTGAAGTCTTTTCTAAATTGAAGAAGATATAGTTACTTTTGGGCACTGCATCTCAGACTTTAGGCAAAAATTTGGTTTAATTTAACAAAAATACCACATTTTATTAGTGTGCCTTGTGATTCATAATGAAATATATAATGATGGCAAAGATTAAGTATATTTTATTATATTTTAAATTGTAATATAAACATAAATTTACCATCTTAACCATTCTTAGTATATAGTTCAGCAGTGTTAAGTACATTCACATTGTTGTGAAACAGGTCTCTAGAACTTTTTATCTTGCAAAACTGAAATTCTGTATCCATTGAAAAACAACTTCCTATTTCCTCTCCTCCCATCCCCTAGCAATTACCATTGAAATTTATGTCTCTATTAGCTTGACTTCCCTAGAGACCTCAAATAAGGGGAATCACACAGTGTGTCCTTTTTCATGAATAGCTTATTTCACACTGTATAAATTTCTCTGGGTTCATCTATACTGTAGCAGGTAAGCTGAGTAATAGTCCATTATAAGTATATACCACATTTTCTTTATCCATTTATCCATTGATGGATATTTGGGTTGCTTCTGATCTGCTGACTTTTGTGAATAATGAAACTATAAATATGGATATGGAAATATCTTTTCATATGTCTCTCTGGTACATTTTGTAATGTGGAAGTCTGTAAACTTAATGAATATTTATTTATAAATAAATTCATATTCCACTTAAATCTTTTAAGCAGAGGTTCAATATTTTTCCTTCTACACTGATTAATAATCAGTTGTTTGAGGTCAATGTACTTTCTTATATCTATCCTGATTTTGTTTGTAATCTATTTGACAGTGATTTGCTCTAGTTATAGAAAATAAAACATTGGAAATCAAAAAGGAATATATCCCTGACAGCAAGTCCTTCTAAAAAATAAAATGTAGTTACAAATAGGAAATATATACATTCAAATAATATAAATATATAAATAAATATATATAAATAAATGTTTTTCTTCTCTGTATTCTAAACTAGTATTTCTTATTCTTTTATCATAATTGTTAGTAGTATTATTTCTATCAGTTGAGTACTTACAAGAAGTCAGTACTATATTATACACTTTGCATATAATTTTTTTCTTTGATCCTCACACTTGAAGACAATCTGTTTTTCACAACTAAGTAGAATGAGACTCAAACAGTTGTAGTGAAAATATATATCCAAGACCATTTAGCTAACAAGGGATTCAAAGCCAAGCCTGTCTGGTTCTTTCTTAGCTATTTTCCTTCTATTCTTAAAATCCACCTAGTGGAAATCACATTTTTTATTCTATCTTACTCACCAGTCTATTTGAGGTCCCAGTTGATTGTTTCAATTCAAGTAGAGAAGGAATGATATTTATGTTTCAACCCTACAAGAGATATGGCATTTCTCATGTAATTTTACATCCCCTTGTGTGTATTTGTGATGCTTTGGGAAGACAACAGGTTTCTTTGACATCTGCCTTAAACATATCCAAAAGAGACTGAGGATGTTAAGAGAATAAAGACAAAGTATTACGATTATATTTGGGGATGTGGGTCTAAACTTGTACACCTAATGCACGTGTTGCTGGTTGCTCCCCACCCTGAGATCAGCCTGCAGCAAGTCTCCAGGCTGTGTGTGGGCTGCTGTAGGACTTGGGCAAGACTCTCAGTTTCCTCCAAATATCCCTGGCTGGGCCATAATTCCCACCAAAGCAACCTACATTTCTTGGCCACTTTATCTCCTTTTCAGCTCATCCTGGAGGCCAGTTGGAAGAGCTCACAGAGGGTACTGATCTTTCAGGCTTCCCTCCCCTTGCAGTCCCTCTGCCCTTCTGAAAGCACAAGTCTCACCAGCTGAAATAAGTCATTTTTTCCTGAGGGAACCAAATCCAAACAGCAGATCTCTCCTACCCTGTAATTAAATCTTGGCGGGTAGGTCACAAGTGCCACTGGGTCAGGAAAGGGAAAAGAAAGGAAGGGAAAGAAATGACATTTGTTTTTTGGCTGGCCCTGGAGCTTCTCTGAGAGGTAGGCTCTGGCGGTCACACAGTGGAGTCCCTGTGCCCAGAATACTCGTGCCTGCTCCGGGGCTGCCAGCTGGCTCCGAAATGGTTCTTCCCAACCAAGGGCTCTCTGGCTCACTCAGCACTTAAAGCTGAAACACTTTGCTGGTAGTCTGTTGCTTCTCCAAAAGATACTTTCCTAATTCACCACCTCAGATAATAATACAACAGAATTTCTCATGCTTTGTTGTTGTTGTTGTTGTCGTCGTTGTTGTTAGGTGCCGTCGAGTTGGTATCCAACTCATAGCGACCCTCACAGGGTTTTCAATGGCTGACTATTTCGGGATTGCCTTGGGAGTGGATTGCCAGGCCCTTCTCCCATTTTTTCAGTGCTAGGAATTGAACTCAGGACCTCAGAGACTATAGTGCAGCACCCTACCAAAGGAGCTAAATCCCAGCCCCTCTCATACTTTAGTGTGCATGAAATCTATTGAAGGGCTTGTTAAATAAAGTTTCTTGGATTCAATTCCCAAAGATTTTGATTTAGTCAGCCTAGAGCAGGGTCTGAGAATTTTTATCTCCCCTGATTTACTTATTTTTTTTAATTGACAAACAAAAGATATATATTTATCATGTATAATGTAATAATGTTTTGAAATATGTATACATGGTACATGGGCTAAATCGCGCTAATTAACGTGCATTACCTCACCTATCTTGTTGTGGTAAAAAAAATATTTAATATCTACTCTCTTAGGAATTTTCAAGAATACAATACATTATTATTAACTATAGTCACCATGTTGTACAACAGCTCTCTTGAACTTATTCATCTTATCAAACTGAAGTATTTATTCTTTGATACGTTTCCCTAGTCACCCCTCTTCTGAGCCCCTGGTAACCATTTTACTCTATACTTCCATTTTTAGGTTCCACCTATAAGTGAAATTGTGCAGTATTTGTCCTTCTGTGCCTCACTTATTTGACTTAATATAATATTCTCCAGGTTCATCCATGTTGTCTCAACTGACAAGATTTTCTTCTTTAAGGCTGTTGTGCATATATAACACATTTTCTTTCTTCATTCATCTCATGATGGACTCAGATTGTTTCCGCATCTTGACTGTTAATACTGCTGCAAAGAATATGGGAGTGCAGATGATTCTTCAACATACTAATGTAATTTCCTTTGGATGTATACCTAGTAATGGGAGTGATAAATCATGTGGTAGTTCTATTTTTAATTTGGGGGGGATTTGCATAGTTTTCCATAATAGCTGCACTGAGAAAGTACAATTCTAGCAGACTTCCAGGTGATAGAGAGGTTGCTGGTCCACAAAAGACTACAGGTAATCAACAGGCAATCCTTTTTGTCTTAGGTGCCTGGGACATCAACATCTAGTTTTAAAATTAATCACTACTATGATGTTAACAGTTATGATCATCATATTTATATTCTTCTATCCCTACAGCTTATTTCCCATTTCTATTTTTCTTTCTTATTGTGTACTTTTTATAGAAAAGGAGAATATTAAGTTTAATAACTGAAAATAAGCAGTATTTCCTTATTATCTGACTAAGTAATTCGACTTAATGCTAGCTACTTCATGTTTTGGGATGGGATTTAGTTCAGTTGGTAGAGCGCTGCTCTGCAATCTTTAAGAAACCAGGTTCAATTCCCAGCACTGCAAAAAATGGAAGAAGGATATGGCAATCCACTCCCAAGGCAACCCCAAAACAATCAGCCATTGAAAACCCTATGAGGGTCGCTAGGAGTCAGACATGACTGGATGGCACCTAACAACAACTTCATGTTTTATTCTGTTATAACACATGAGAAGCAGGTAGAGCCCCAGGCAAAGGGACCTACGCTGGTCTTTGAATATCTGCCCAATCAAATAAGATGTATTGGAATTAATGCAATTCAGATTAGTGTCTCCCACAGTTGTGAGGACCAAATGCAGTTTCTATGTCTGATAAAGTATTCCCTGAATCTGTCTCACCTGTATTTGGTTTTGATCCAAATGCATGGGGTCCCACCTCACTGTGCCTTTAGTTGGGCTTCTATCTGTCTTGTTTGGGCAGGAAGAAAAACAGAAAAAGCTAAAAGGATGTGGTTTGTGTCACCACACCTTAACTCAAGGTTCATACCCCTGTATTTAGGGTACGGTATAAGGAAGAGATGGGAGAAGGACCTAGCAACCCCCTCCCAAAAATCAATCTGCCATTGAAAACCCTATGAACAGCAGAGAAGCACTGACAATAGTGTTTCCCCTGTTGTACAAAGGGTCGCTATGAGTCGGATACCGACTCAACGGCATCTAACAACAACAAACAACATAAGGAAGAGAGAGAATGAGTCAGATGCCCTGACAACATATTTCCAACTATGAACAGAGTCATGTATGTTGACCCACCTGTCTTTCACTACCCCTGCCTTATACTGAATATCAAAGTCTATTGCATAGAGCTCTGTATTTATACTTTTATTTTTCTCTGTTTTTAGCATATCAGCAAGGTTTCTCATAGGCTTCAACATAGTTAAGGAAGGCTATTTTTTGTGCCAAAAATGGATCCTAAAAGCCTTATTTCTCACCCAGCCTATCTCTCTCCCAAAGAAAACTTAGTAGAATGGAAGTGAGTGGAAGTGATACTGCTAGAACATCTTAAATCTTCTATGACTTATTAAAAATAAGACCTTTACAAACATTGGCATCTTTCCATACACCTCACAGTTACAGTGGTATACTAATGTGCCTGGACTGTTCTTTGAGTCATTGACTTGAATTACTCGTTGATTATCATCATCCTGGTGGAAACTTTTTAATATGTGTGGACTTTTTGGTCTTCTCTGCCTTCTCATTTCTCTGAGAAAATTGTGACTCACATGCATTGAACTTGATCCTTCTGGAACAAGTTGGAGAATAAGTAAGAATCTAATCTTGGGGAATAGGAAGTATTTGTTATTCTTATTCAAAGGAAATGTTGAATATAATCTGTCTTCTACTACCCAGAGCTATTGATCTACTGCCTTTGCTAAGCAGTTTACTCCAAAGAAAGAGAAAAAACTCCTTTGTTTGAAAGAGGCAGAAGGTAGAAGCATACAGTTAGGTCTACCTATCTATCTACAGAGAGGCAAAGATTTTTTTTAAATGCTGCTACTTTGGAAAAGAGTGAGAATGAAAGTACCAAGTAAGAGAAGACTTAAATTTTTTTCTATATTTTAAAAATAAAACTCTTTCATTTTTCAAAGTCAGTAGTACCAGTTAGAGTTGGTCCAAATTATTATTTATGCCCAAATTATTTCATTGAATAATATAATGTCTTTGTGCTAAAGGATCTCCTGCTTTTAAAAAGGTTAAAATTTTATTCTATCATATAATGCAATAAATGTATATTGTGATTTGTTTATTTTATCCCTGCTGTGGCAGACTGGGAGGCTGGGGTTTAGCTCAGTTGGTAGAGTGCTGCCCCACACTTTCTGAGGATCCCAGTTTAATCCCTAGCACTGCAAAAAAAAAAGGGGGGGGGGAGAAGGATATGACAATCCACTTCCAGGGTGGTCCCAAAACAATCGGCCTTTGAAAACCCTTTGAGGGTCACTATGAGTTGGACTCGACTCAACAGCACCTAAAAACAACATAGTACACTGTGCTGCAGGAAATCAATGAAAAATAAAAACGCACAACAACCAGCACCATGAATGATCAAGTCATTGACACTAATGACTGGGTGAAAGGGAGAGCAGGATTATGAAATATGGACTGAAGTAATGGAGTATAAAATAGAGAACATAAGAAAAAATCAGAGAAGCCTGGGAAAACAATGAAAATATGCCCCAAACAGAAGAAGATAAATAATTCAGCACTCTGCCCTTGAGTATATGCAGCATAGTGAAAAAAGTAGAACCACAATCAAATGATGGCTATGGTAAGGAAAAGGAGAAAATGGCTTTAGCATAGCACCAAAGTCATGTTAGTCTGGATGTGAGAGTGTTGAACTAAGTATCTTCCTGCTGTCTTTAAAAATCTAAACTTTTACATTAAATTATGCATTAGAAGACAGCACAGTTGGTAGAGTGCTAGCTCTGCAAGCACCGAGGCCCTGGGTTCAATCCCAGCACTACAAAAAAAATGGGAGAAGGACCTGGCAGCCCAATCCTGAAATAATCAGCTATTGAAAATCCTATGAATAGCAGAGAAGTACTGACATAGTGCTGGGCATGGCACAGTGTTGGGAGTGTTTCATTCTATTGTACGTAGGGTCACTATGAGTCGGACCCAATTCAAGGGCACCTAACAACAACAACGTGTTCAAAGAGGAGAGATAATTGAGAGATAATGTTAGAAAACAGCAGTGATGGAATAGAAATATAGCCCCTCTCATGAAACCGAGAATGAACAGAAAGCTCTGTTCAACTTGGCCATTGAAGTAGTGCAAAGGCAGCTATAGTGGATATATAATGGTACAGCCACATCCCAATAAGAATTTACAAACAAAGAAACTTTAATTTGAACTGTTATGAAATCTTATTTCTCTTTTACATTTTTTTAACCATTGAACAAAATTAAAACCATTCTTAGCTCACTGATCATGTACAAACAGATTGGATTTGGCCAGCAGGGATATAGGTTTCAAGCTCTGGGCTAGAGCAACAAGATAGAAGATGTTGCTGTGCTAAGACACTGACAAAGAACCAAGAAAACATTTAAGGACTAAGAGCTTTTTATTGCGGAAACACTGGGTTCCAAAAAGCCTACAAGAAGAACAGTGGATAGGTATAGATTATCTATAAATGAATCTTGATTTTAAAAAAAAGCCAGCAAATATGGTTTCCAAATTTCTTGGTAGAGAATAAAAAGTGATGTTCACTGGGCTTAAAAAAGTGACATTTTGGTAACTACCTGCAGACATGTCCTTAAGCGGGTATGAATTAAAAACTTCTGGGATAATGGAGTCTACCCTTAAGGCTTGGATATTAACTCCAGAACAGATCACTTAGTGATCAAAAAATTGTCACTGATGATCCAATCAAGTCTACTTTCAGATCACTTTGAACCACTGGGAACTGGGAACCAGGAAATGACTTACATATCCCCTGCGTTTACTTGGACAAACCAGAGAGGCTGCAGCCCTGAATAACCTTGCTGTGTTTGTTGATAAAAGTCACGAATGAGGTAGGGTGAGGGATTTCAATTCCAGAGGCTGAAGCTTCCTTGGGGACTCAGCAAATTGTAATAGAAATACCACAAAATGGAAGTCTATTTTGCTCAAAATCCAAAGCATATTTTTTTCTCTAATTTACTTTGTCACCTTAGAAAGGCAAAAGAACTAAGTAGGAAGCATCTTTTACCAGGCATTCAAATACATAATTTTAATTAAATACTCCATGATGTTCCTAGTAAATATTATCATCTCCATTCCACAAAAAAGAACATCTAGGCTCAAAAAGTTTAAGTAACTTGTCCAAGCTTACAATTACTAGGCCAGAATTCATATCTGGCTCTCTCTAACTCCAAAATTCATGCCCTTGTACAAAGCTGTACTGGCTCCTTGAGCTTCAGTTTGATCATCTATAAAGGAGTCTACCAGACGATTGTCTCCAGCACTGTAATTTTTACATTCATATGGACATGGTGGCCATTGGGAGGAAAGAGGAAATATCCAATATTCTTTGCTTTGTGATGTTATTTTTCATCTAATTTACTCATCTGAAATTATAACAGGAATACATGTCCAAATCCAAAGTTACAGGAAGATACACCTTCAGATTTAGAACAAAATTATATGAATTATCCCAATATGCAGTATAAACATTAGGTATTCATTCTCTCTGCACTTTGCAAAAAGAAAAATCCATAAAAATAAAATAAAACTTACATAATTTGGCAAATCATGTTAGTTATTGAAATTATTAGGTGAAACATTTACTAATCAAGTTTCGATTCTGACAGATTTCTTTTTACTGATAAATAACAAAACCTAATCAAGACGTGATTTTCTTCCTTTACCTTGCAAATTTTAGTACATACCTTTCTACTTTGTTTGACAGCATTAAACATGTCAAAATATTTCCCACACAATCACTGGGTCAGAAGATGTAACAAAAGGCAGAAAGAATAAGCCAGGTAGAACATTCATCTCCAGTGATGCACAACCAAGAGCAACATTTCAGGAAAATTTCTGCACTGAAAAGTGTTTCTAAACAGAACGTTAAATATAAAATTAACTAGATTTGAGAAGTAACCATCCTTTTAAAACTCCCAAATGTACACTTACTAAATATCATAATGATACTTATTGTCATTCATATTTCTAATATATGAGAAACTTATGAGACAATTACAATACACTCTCGTCACAAAAGTGATCAAGGAAAAGGGAAATGCAGGCTTTACACTTGAAAGAAAGAAAGCAAAAAAGCAGGGGAGGGAGAGATTTTGCCAACCTCTGAGTTCTATTTTCAAAGAATTTTTATTTTCTGCTTTATTACTCATTGAGTATTATCTTTGTAAGTCAAGTTCGATACCCAGCACTACAAAAATGGGAGAAGGATGCAGCAGTTCATTCCCAAAACAATCAGCCATTGTCACTCTTCCATTATACTACATGGTGAAACTAAGTGACATCAAAGAGCATTATTTTATTATATTTGAAAGAAAACAAGACAAATTACCATGTTTAGGTATATTACTAAAACTTGTTTGAAATCTAACATGAAACATCAAAATGTAAGAGGAAATATAATTTCTGTTCTTTTCCTTGCTATAAGTAGGCTAACGACTGTAAGCTGTCATTGATGATATTTAACAGATATTAAGCAGATACTTCATTTACATCTTTAAAATATCCAAATGATTCAGCTAATTACTATTCATTTTCAAAGATAGTATTCCATTGCAAAGTATGAATTTAATTTGTTAAATTCTGTCCCACACCTTGCCAAGCTGTAAACTGAAGACCAGACTTGCCTAAACTGGCAGAAGGTAAGAAGATTCCACACACACTGTACAGAGGAGCTGAGCACTTTTGTTCTGGTTTGACATGGAGGGCGGACAGCAGTTACATACCCAGCTTTCTTACTTTCTTCCACACTTACTTGAGACAAGGACTTTTACCTTAGAGCAAATTTTCAGCACACAGCTATGCTTTAAGTCCTAGGAAGAGTATGTAAAGAGAGAAGTTAATTCTCCCCAACACACATGGGAAATACAGCTTTCTTAACCTGTGTAAAAACTGAATAACACCTGTTGTTGTTGTTGTTAGGTGCCATTGAGCCAGTGTCTGACTCATAGAAACCATATGTATAATAGGCGAAATAGTATTGTCAGTGCTTCTTGGCTATTCATAGGGTTTTCAATGGCAGATTGTTTTTTGGGAGTGGGTTTGCAGGTCTTTCTCTGAAGTCTACAGCACCTGGTGTTCCCAGGCAGTCTTCCATCCAAGTACTAACCAGACCTGACCCTGCTTAACTTCTGAGATCTGATGGGATCAGACACCACAGTGGTACGGCCATAGGCAAATAATACCTGAGAGGTTATTAAATAAATATTTTCTGCATTTTCTACTTCTTTATTGTACTTCAAGTTAATTTATCTTCCACAGAAAAGGCAGGATAAAAATTAACTATAACATGTACAAATGAGTTTAAATCCCTGAATATTATAAGAATATGCATAAAGTGAGGAGCTGGGATTTAGCTCAATTGGTAGAGTGCCTCTGCAGTCTCTGAGGTCCTGAGTTTGAGTCCAAGCACTGCAAAAATGGGAGAAGGATGTGGCAACCCACTCCCAAGGAAATCTTGAAACAGTCAGTCATTGAAAAACCCTATGAGAGTCGCTATGAGTCAGAGACAACTCAATGGCACCTAACAACAACAACAACATGCATAAAGTGAGTAATAATTATGACTTATTCTGCCTTTCATGCGTACTCGCTTAGTCATTTGTGATTAAACCTTAATCAGCTTGGAACAGAGTTGTTGTAAATATCATAGATAAATATACCAAATAAAACACTGCATGAAGCATGAATCGCTCCATGATTTGTATCAAAAAGGCAAGGTATAACTCATCTCTTCCTTTCTCTTAAGTAAATGACCTGAATACCATGTTATACCCACCCTAAGATTAAGTCCAAAACATGTCATTCTACATAACCACCTTTTCTATTAAGTTGTCCTATCTTATTATTTAAATGAATCCTACATTTTTTTTTCAAAATGGGTCAGAACAAATCTTAATGTATTCCATCTTTGTAACATCCGTTAAATTGTTGGATTCAGTTTTGTTCTCCTTAGTCATCTTCATAAGTATTATAAATGAAACAATGGGATTGTTAGGCTTTTTTTAATGGACAGTATTTGAAAACTTGTTTCGGTTTGCAAAAGCAATTCCTATTTGCATTTTCCAAATTGCTTGTTAGAATTTTGCAGGTTTCTGATTTTCCTACCAATATGGTGTTTGTAATAAATCCCTTATAAGTCTAGCACACTAGCAGACTTTTTTTTAAGTAGTATTTTCCCTATTACTTTTCTTCTGATGATAGTGGTTTACATGGTTTCTTTGAAACATTCCAGGAATGAAATATGAGTGTCATAAAGCAGAATTGTGATTATGGAGGATAAAATGACATTACAAAGGAGGCTATTGACATGGACATTGATTTATTTCCAGATTGTCAGCTCTGTAGAAGAGTTCTGTGGGTAAATGTCTACATGTTATGTTAGATTTCATTATTATTTTTGTTTTGTTTCTCCCAAAATGAAGATAAGTTCCGATGGGAAAGAGAGGTCAACTACTTTTCAAAATAATAACAACCTAATAGAATAGAATAAAAGTTATATTTCATAATGCTCTAAAGTGGAAACCAGAAGCTGCCTCTACTCTACAATTGGGTGGGGATGTTTTATTGTCTTAAACAAAATATTCATTTGAACAAAGATCATTGTAAGCAATTTTATACTTTTATAAATTTTTTAACAGTTCAATCATTTTAAATGTATGGGAAATTTTTACCTTTCCTCTTTTTTAAATTTCATGCCAAAAAGTACAATTAGAAAAGGAAATTAAATTAAGTATCATATGTGTCCTTTAATTATAAGCTTGTCGTGATATAAAATATAATATTGCTGGACTAGATCATCGGTCATTTATATTTCTCTTGGGTGGAACTGATACACACATTACTAGAATAAAGTGTTATGTTCTGAATTAACCCTCTTTAGGGACAATATCACCTGCAACTGTACCATTTGTGGCATCCAATCCCATCAGATCTCAGAAGCTAAGCAGTGTCGGGCCTGGTTGGTACTTGGATGGGGGACCACTTGAGAACACTAAATGCTGTAGGCTTGGAAGAAGGACCTGGCAACCCATTCCCAAAAAATAATCAGCCATTGAAAACTTTATGAATAGCAGAGAATCACTGACAATACTGTTTTACCTGTTGTACATAGGGTCTCATGAGTCAGACACCCACTCCACGGCACCTAACAATGACAACAAGGGGTTGAACTTAAGGCTTCACACATGCTAGGCAAGTGCTTTACCACTGAGCTGCATCCCTATTCCTCTTCTTAGATTTTAGAGACAGAATTTCCCTAAATTGCTCAGGTGGCCTCTGGCCTCAAACTCATGATCCTACTGCCTCATCTTCCCAAGCCACTGGGATTACAGATGAGCACCACAGCACCCAACTTCTTCCTTTTATTTTTGAATTCATTTTTCCATTTTTTTCTCACCAGATTTTATCCTAATTTCACATTTTTTCATATATTATTTTACTCTTGAATATCTTCTATTAACCACTATCATATTTTTTGCAGCAAAACTATAAATTAAGTTTAGCTCTTAAATTTTCTAATGCTTAAAATGTTTTAAAAACTTCTCTTAAGTAACATTACAATTATTATTAATAAAAAGTTTAGAAAAACAGATCATATTGTTGAATTATGTTTAATATAGTTAATATTAAAATATTGATAGGTACATTAAATTTAACAAATGACAAGTATCTCAATGAGATGCATAGGGCTGGAGATTTCTTTCTATAGGTCTGTGTAGGAATGTCACTTATTGCTAGAATGAGTTAGAGTTTAGTATTAATTCTATTCTTATTTGCTATTTTAATCGAGATAAATGCTAAAAATGGATATCCTTATTTGTAGATGAGAATAGAGGGACTTTTGTTATAGTTATGATACAAATCTTGGATCCTTGTATAACTTTTGTGGCAAAAATTACATATTGATCTATCATGCAAAAAATATTCTTAAAGACCTATCAGATGAATGTTTTTTAGTGCTCCTTCACCTGTATAGAAAGCAAAAGAATTAGAGATCACCTATGAATTACTATGGGGACATGAAATTCTTTCACTCTTCCATACCTACACTAGCACCAGTATAGTATTGTCACTTATCCATGTGTTTGGTGTCACTGATGAAGTGTGTTCCCTCCAGGGCAAGGCGTCCTAGTAAGATTCCAGGTGGATGAAAAGCATGACTTTCCTTTGTACAATGGCAAAAAGGTGATTATGGGGAGGAGTGCCTTAGCCACAAGTCCTTCTTTTAGAGAAGAATTCATGGGAAAAGTGTGGCTCTCAAAACATCCTAACACCCTCCATCCCTTGGAAATCTTTGTGAAGCCCCCTATGGATGCTTTATTTGAAGACCACTGTCTTGAGGCACTCATAGTCCTTTGGTAGTCTAAGAATTGTTAAAAGACACGTGAATTGGAAGAGGAGTTGTTTTCAGTGCTTTGCTACTGATGATTTTTCAGTAATATATCAGCAATAATTTCTTATAGCCCTACTATACAGATGTCTAACCTGACTCAGTGGGAAAAGCTTGGATTTAAGAGTCCAAAAGCATGGTTCAGCTATTAACTGTTCCTAACTGGCTGTGTGCTTCCAGAAAACATTATAACACTTTTCTGGTCCTCAGTTTTCTTACTTGAAAACTAGATGAAAACAGCATTTCCTAAAGCTAAATGACATGATTTGTGGTGGTACATGTACAACCTTGATTTGTTATAAATTTCTTTTATTGTTTATTAGAATGAATAATTAGCATACTAAATCCATAATCCTTGAATACAGTTTTTTGGAAGGTATCTAAGGTGGATATTTGGGGGTGGGGGTTCAAAGAGAACCTAATTATTTAAAAACATTGGATAACTTGGTATATTAGAAATCCATGCACGTGGTATAGGAATTAATGAAGTTAATACTAGAGTTGTTACTACTGTGGTTTCATCAAGGTCCAGCATTATATGATTTAATGAAAAAACAGTTTGAAGAAATAAAAAGGAAGAGAAGAAATAAGGAAAGAAGAAAGAGGAAGAGAGGAAGGGACATTAAAAGTCATATATATTTCTATGTAGGCTCATAAAATGCCATGGTCATAGATGGCAAACAGAAACCCACATAAGAAACTCTGAAAGGCAAGTTCAGGCAAATTATCCACCTAAGCACTTATGGATAGATGTTTTAAAGGCAGAATACCAATTATGCAAGTCAGCCTTTCTTAACCCTCTGAGCATGGGCTAAAAGTCTTCACTGTGTCTACACAGCCAAGTAATGTGGAAATTTTATGTAATTACCCAGGCAAGGCAGGCAAATAAAACTTACCACAAAAATTGGAGAACTGAGTTACATACCTACATCAGCTATCTTTACTGATCAAATTTTCCAGGTAATCTATTAACCTCCTTCTTATGGAGCCTGTGTTGACATAGCCAGTCCCAGTGCTGGACTTTTAATTAGGAGAGTTTACAGAGAATAAATGCCCTCCAAATAACTGTGGGTTTTTCTAGATTAGTAAGTAAATTAAACTTTTAAAGAGATATTCATTACCCAGAGTTAAAGAATTGATTGAATTAATATGAGTAATTTTCTAAGCCTTATGGACTGGTTATAATGTGTAAATGTATCCAGCTGGGGATAGTAAAGCCTGCAGCTATACCACTGTGGTGTCCAATCCCATCAGATCTTGAAACCTAAGTGGGGTCAGGCCTCATTAGTAGTTGGATGGGAGACCACCAGAAATACCAGGTGTTGTAGGCTTGGGAAAAGGACCCGTGAACCCACTCCCAAAAAAACAATCAGACATTGTAAACCCTATGAATAGCAGAGAAGCACTAACAATACTATTTCGCCTATTGTACATAGGGTCGCTATGAGTCAGACACTGACTGGACAGCACCTAACAACAAGAAGTGATATTAAGATTTTTTTATCTTTATTTTTTATCAATTTCCTTAAAATTTTTTAGTAAGATATTAAAAGTAACATTGAACTTTCATTCTTCTTTCCTCCTGTATTTTACTCTTTCCTTAAAAATGAACAAAATAAAAATTGTTTATCCAAATAAAAATCTTTAATGTTCTCACACACATAATCATACACACACAATCCTATGAACATAAGTACACACAAGTACACATAAAGAAATGCCACTAAACATAATTTACCCATATCAGAGGTAGACCTATCAAAGAAGTATGTAAAAATTGAATCTCAGCGAAGCCTCAAGCTAATTTCCTTCTGGTCTTCCTGTTTCATATTGTAACAAAGAAAGACATTATTTTACTGCTATAGGCTTCATTGTTCCTGGGATTCCAAGTATCCTTTTTCTAAAAAACCATAGTAACTATATTTGCTGTTTTACAAAGCACTTTCTGTCCTATTTTCTCTATTTGATACAACACCTCTATGGGACAGAAACACCTAAAGAAGAACCAGACAATTTCTCTGAGCATTTGCTTTTGCTAGAAAAGTTTAGAATATTAAGAAAACAATACTACTAACAGATGCCACTTATTCCTACTCAGGAGTTTATATATGCAAGTTTCTTCTTACAACATTTTAAAGAGATACTACTTTATTTTATAAGTAAAATAAAGGGTGCTCTGCAGAGAATCCTCGAGATATGATAATGCAAATAATGTTCTAAGTGCAGAACCTTGGACACAATTAGCATTCAGTAATTTTTAGTTGTACTCTCAACCTGTTTCCCAACTTGCTCGTGGATAACATGCTCAGGATCATGCAGTGGCAGACTTGATATTTGAACCTAAATTGATCTTTTTCTGAAGCCAGAGGAGTTCCTTCTATTTCACACCATCCCCTCACTAATGGGTCCCACTTAATGTTTGTTGAATGAAACCTAATGCTCAGACATGCTTTTTCCAAATGGGCTTGATAGCAGATGCCCGTTCAAATCCCTTAGGTAGCCAGGGTCAAGAAGAAATGGTTGGAAGTTTTCCAGTTAACTATGAGTAATCATGAGGTAATCTGGATAACACATAAACCCATTCACATCAATTCTTCTCCAAATTCCCCAGAAGCATTATTACTTAGCACAGCAGGCCAAAAAAGGATAAGCAACTGCTTGAAAGGAAAGGTGGAGCAAGAAGTACTTTGCTCTAACATGGGCCGGTCATTCTCCCTCCAATACAGTCCCAGAAGGATCTGGTTTTAACAGATGTCAGCCCTGGAACCACTCCAAAATTGATTGAACCATACCACCAGTGGTAGAACTTAGTTCCCCTAAATATCCAAGCATGGTAGAAAGTGAACATTGAAATCCAAACTACCTGAGGATTATACTGCTGAAACACATGCAGTTTGTCATACTCATTACTGGAAGTAATCCTGTGCTACAAGCGTTCTGACTGTGGGTCTGCACACCTGTGTGTGAATTATCAAGGACTATGCCCTGAGATAACAGCAAGCCCAGATTCAAATGCTGGAAGAATGGAATGGGCTCACTGCCAAGAAAGAGTTAGATGATGGTAATAAATCACCCTTGGAAAGCACCTCCTTGGTTTTATTTCATCTGATCGGTAACATCCCTTTGCAGTAGAGTAGTGCATGTTTTATTCTTCTCTTTTTCCAAGTTGGGAAACAGGTTCAGAGTACAACTAAAATTTACTGAATGCTAATTGTGTCCAAGGCTCTGCATTTAGAACATTATTTGCATTATCATATTTTATCCTTATAATAAACTTGAGAAGAATGATTACTACTCTCATGAGAAAATAGAAGGTTAGAGAAGTCAAGGTCCAATAGTCATATGGCTGGTAGGAGATTCTTGGGGATTCTAGAATAGGTCACTCTGACTCCAGACTACTTTAAGCCCCAAACAGCATTGATTGGATAGAAGCTTAAAGAAGTTGCCCTGGGGAACCTAATCTCAAACCCCTCTCTACTAATTCCAAAGCCCTTTACTCTTCCATATCCACATTCACCTCAATATTGAATCTGGCAAAGGATTTTATTAAAGGAAGTGTGGATTCTTCCTAAGAATCTCTAAAATGAAATTGTTTATCCCCAGATAGTTTTCATGCAGAGAGAGGCATGTCTATGGAGATAAATACTTCCTGAGCACCCACCTTCTGCTGCACACTGTGTTAGCACTGTTGAGCTCTCTAAAGTAAAGCTGGTCTCTTCAGGGATTCCCAACAGCATCACATTCTTCTAAAACCAGTGAAAATAGATACGCATGATCCTTCAGGTTTACTCATAACCTGTTTATGTTTACTGTTAATGGGAGTACAGAAATAAAATTATTCCACTTCCTTTCTTGCTGTTTGAGCAACGGAGGTGAAAGCCCAGCTGCCTGACTGAATCATGCATCTCGAACTGTAGGTCAGGCAAATTGGTGGTCACCTTCAGGTCCCAACATGCAGAGCAACCCACCTTTGGAAGCCTCGTCATTCAGAATAGTAAGTGTGCCAAACGCCACAAACCTGGACTTGCTGGTGGAAGGTCCCTCCAGCCAAGAACAGCACAGCTAAGAAACGGTGGTGGGAGGTGGGAAGCCAGTTTAGGACGGGCAAGTGGGCAGAGTGAGTCACCTCTTTGATGCCGAGTGGTTATTCCAAACACAGCAAAGGTGAGCAAGCATTTCCTTCCCCAACTACCACAACTTCTGTGGTAACAGCTTCTTAGTGTAGGAAACTGAGTCACAGGCTAGGAAGATTCTAGAGTGGCAGGGGAGAAATTTGCTAATCTATATTATAATATCAATTTTACTAAGATATACTTTGTTTCAACGTGGTAAAATTTCAAGATGCCTTGTATAAATAAGCTCATTTTCTCCCTATTTCCAATATCTTTCCCCAGTCCTCCCCATTCCTAGCAGAATGCTAATTGAAAGGTACATACATTCAACAAGAGCCCTCCACAGAATTAACTATTTAAAGAAATCCATTAATAACAGTAAAAAGAGGACTCTGGGTTCGTCAGACTCAGAGAATGAAAGTGCCCTAAAGAAAAGATTGTTAAACTTGCTGGTGGTTCTAGGAATGCCTGCTTATCTCATAAGAACAGAAGAGTCCTGAACCATGCTAGAATCCATCTGGCCCAGTCTGACTGGCTCAAGTGCATCTGCAGAAAGTGGAGAGATGGCATTGCAATTCCCATTGGGTTCAACTTTGAGTAGGAGAGTTTGTGAGCATCTCGGCATGCTGTCTTCTATTCTGCCCTGGAAGCAGGGCCCCAAAGTGTAAGAGCTACATCTCCCAGACTCCTTCTAAGCTGTGCTCTGGTGTTGGGGCATCCAATGAAAGATAGACACATGAAATTTGGAAGACTGAAAAGAAAGCATTGTTACCATTCTGAGAGTAGCAGACAGGCACAGGATCTTTAGCAGATTGCAGAGCTGAGGTTTTGCCAGTGACTGCTGGGGTTCTCACCTGCCTCAGGACTGCTGAGATAACTGATGAACTCCCTGACTTCCTGAAGTGGTACTTTCCCCACTTTTCATGACTTCCAATGTTTTATAATTGCCTAAATTAAATTCCTTTCTGATTAAAATAGCTAAAGTGGTTCTGTTTTCTTGGTAAACCCTACCAACACATATGTCAAAAGGACAAAGAATCTATCCAAATAATTCACCTTCCATAAAATTTGCGTGTGTATGTGTGTGTGTGTGTGCATGTGTTTGGTACTTGGGGGATGAACCCAGGGCCTTGTCCATATTTTGCAAGTGTTGTACCACTGGGCTGCACCCCAGGCCATTTTTAGTTTTTATTATGAGTCAGAGTCCTGCTAAACTACACAGGCTGCCTCTGGTCTCCAACTTGGGATCCTCTTGCCTCTGTACCCCAAGTCACTGGGTTTACAGGTGTGCACCCCTGTGCGCAGCAACCTTCCATGAATTTCTAAGGATCTATTTCCATCTAGGAATTCACCATTTTCAACTTGTTAATATTTTCATTGAATATGGTTCTTGTGGCAATGGACTATGAAATATACTGCTCATCATGAAATATGTCTCATGTAGTTATCTCCATTAAAAACTCAAGCTTCAAGATATCTCTGGTATAATGGTATATATTCATCTGCCTAATGCCCTTCATCTATGGATATTAATCACAATCATGTTAGGTGGAAGAATTTTATTTGTTTCTTTTTATGTCAAGAAAATAAACAAACATATAATTGAATTTTATTTTTAATTTAATTAGCCTTATCAGAAGCAAAAGGTAGACAAAGAGAAGTTTGCTGAATTCTTAACAATAGGATACAAAATTGGGCATCATATAGGCCAGAGTAAAGAGGCTAGAAAAGGGTTTCAGAGAAAATATCATCCTTGTGAATTGACTGCCTTCCTTCACAAGGATCAGCTTTAATATTTATTCCCTCCTGTCTCTTTTATATTTTATTTTCATTTTCCAACCAGCAAAAGAAAAATACTTAATTTTAGACACTACTTACTTGAAACCGAACATTGTGGGTCAGGGGACCTATTCTCAAGAACTTAAACTCCAAGGCCTTGTTATTGGATACGCATCTGGTCAAATTAGAGCCAATAAAATACCATGATTTTAATAAGTCTGATATGCTTGAATATGCTTTAGTTTTGTCTCTAAAAGATATTATACTGAGAGAAATGCTCTGTGATTGTTGTGAGTGATGTCATTTAATTATCTGACTTTCCAAAAAGTAATAGTTTGGATGTTCACTGCCTGGACTACATCATTTCTTCTTCCTTTAAGCATGCCATGAGATTTTCAAGGTAAATCATAAATCACAAGTGGGAAGTTCAGACCACAATACTACGATGGCTTACAGATTTATCTACTTATTTATTAATTAGAAAAAAAACAATCAGGTTTCTACTATGTGCCAAACCCTGTCCTAGTCACTGGGTTTTAGCCATGAGCAAACTAAACTAAAACCTTTGTTTCTGGGAAGTTTACATTCTGTCATAGAAAGAGACAGAAAAATAAGTCACATAAATGAAATGCATGTATGGTAGATGGTGGTAGGTGCTTTTGAGCAAAATAAAGCAGGAAGGGCAAGGGAGGGTGCAATTTAAGATAGCGTGTAAGGAAAGGTCTGAAGGAGATGAAGGAATGAGCCATGTGGCTACTTAGGGAAGGGCTCTTCCACATGAGAAGAGTACAGTGCAAAGAACGTAGATTGAAGAGTCCATTGTATATCCATGAAGCAGCTGGACTAACGTGATAGTGGCAAAGCAAGTAAGGGAGTGGAGAGGTATAGGAAGGAGGATGGGGGCCAGGCACTGTGGTACACACCTGTGATCCCAGTGACTTGGGAGGCAGAGGCAGGAGAATCTCAGGTTCAAGGCCAGAGGCAGCCTGTATAACTTAGAAAGAGCCTGTCTCAATTTAAAAAATAAAAAATGGCCTGGGGATGCAGTTCAGTGGCGAAGTACTTGCGAAGTATTTGTGATGTCCTTTGTTCACAGGCCCCAGTACCAAAAAAAGGGGGGCAGGGGAGGATAGGGAGTTAACAAGGGTCTGGTTGTAGCCATGTGAGGCCTTGAGAGCTGTGTCTATCAGTCACACGGTTGTTTTACAATTAGTTAGCTGTTATCATTTTGAAAGTACTGCATTTTATATATAAATATCTGATTTCTAGTTTCCCTTTTAAAAAAGGTAAGATTTGACAACGTGACATTGTACACTATCAAAGCTATGCAGACTTTCCGAGGACTTCCAGTTCCTCCTGTTTCCTATTATCTCACATTTGACCTGCTTCCTTAGAACATAAAAGGAGTTCTATTTGTACCCCTATCCATGATGGGTTAACTGGTGGTTAAAGCACATGGAAGGCCCTTGGAGGTACCTTGCTTTCTTCGTAGCCAAAGTCTGGATGGAATGACTGTGGACCTTGGAACTCTAGTTCTGGCTAAATCCATATTGCCCTGTGAATGGCTGAAAGCCACTTGCATTAATACGTAACAATAATATATGTCTCAACACAACAAGTTCACATCTAGGTGTGTACCACTTATGCACTCAGGAAGACAGGTGGCTGTAGATTGGTGTGTTGTGAACTTAGTTGTTCTGATTTCACTCTGGGTATTTAGAGCTGCCTTCTGACATGAGATGGAGTTTAGTTGTTTTACTTAAGTATTCATTTGCTTGTTTGTTTCTGCATCCAGGGTCCAGCTTTTTTTTTTTTTTTTTTTTTTTTTTGACTGATAACGTGGAAGAATGGAGCTTAGCTGGTGTCCATGTGCACATGTGGAGTGGAATTGAGCAAGGAAAGAGAGAAAAGAGAAAGGGTGTTGTACACTGGCAAATCAAAAATAAAGAATGCTAGCCCATTCACAATTGAATTTGACCCTCTGCTAATTACCAATATCCTGAAACTGATCTGGAGTTTTGGGGAAATCCAAAAGGCTTAAAGCTGATCAAAAGATCTCCCTGTGTATGATTTTCTCTTCATTATAAAATATATTTGTCCACACCTTATGACTCAGAAGCTATTATATTTTTATCTTCCTAATTCTGGTTGCCAAAAGTTAGGGTTGAGTCAGCTGAATGTTTCCTGAATGAGTTACAGAATGTGCACTTACTCATGATAGATGCCATTGAACATAGCAGATGTGTTCTTGGGCAGTAGGAACTTGTGCCTGGGACAAATGGATATTTAGAAGACTTTTTTTCTTTAAAAGAACGTGAGTAATAGGCCATTCATGGTGACACACACCTGTAATCCTAGCAGTCAGGAGGCTGAGGCAGGAGGATCATGACTTCAAAGCCAACCTGAGCTACATAGGGAGACTATGTCTCAAAAAAAATTTTTTTAATGAGTAAGAATTACTTTTATAGCTAACCTGAGTCATACTATCATAGTAAACAATAGTAGTTAAATGATAGCTTAGAAAATTCAAGTTGAAAATGTCAGGGTAAATCTAACTCAAAAATACTAGTTGTTGTTGTTGTTAGGTGCCATCGAGTCGGTATCCGACTCATAGCAACCCTCATAGGGTTTTCAATGGCTGACTATTTCGGGATTGCCTTGGGAGTGGATTACCAGGTCCTTCTCCCATTTTTGCGGTGCTGGGAATTGAACTCGGGGACTTAGAGACTGCAGCGCAGCACTCTACCTACTGAGCTAAATCCCAGCCCAAAAACACTAGTAATTTTTTTAAATGATTTGGGAAGATGACTGACTCAATTTAAAGGATTGGCTTTAATACTTTTCTCCTTGGATAAGGAAAATGCTTACAACAGCAAGAACTGTATTCTAAAGAAGTCTAAAGGTTCATGATTTGTTTAGGAATTGTGGTTTCTCTAGCTTGCTTGGCCAGCGAGCATAGAGAAATAGTCTCCATGATATAAAACACTAAAATAATAGGATCTCATTGGGCATGACTAGAAGCACAGGTAATTGTAACTACAACTACAGTAAAGGTAAGGCAGATAATGGGACATTTAGTGAATTTAGACACTGTAAATTGTTGACTTGAAAAAATGTGGGGCATATTTGTTAAAATCCAATGCTACTATGCTGGTGTTCTAGATCATAAATCTATGGAAAAGAGACTCAGACATGGAGATTTGTGTACTGGAAGTTTAGTGGTGGAAATGTTGGGAAGAATATCTGTGAGAGAGTGAAGGGAGGAGAATTAGGCAGAGAGAAGTTGAGCCTGTAATTCAGTAGTAACAGAGCCAGTCCTGTGGGGAGTTCAAAAGCTAGGATGACCCTTCAGAGTTGTCTTGAGTTGAGGTAGGCAGCTTCTTTTGGCCAAGAGCATTTCTGAAGCAGGAATTTATTTGCAAATCTTTATCAACCAAGGTGGCAGCTGAGGCAATGAATGCCATGGTCATGAAAAGAGAATTTGGTATACTTCAGCATCTACCACAGTTAATGTAGTTTCATCCCTCAAAGACAGGAAAGGCCTTGGTATTGGAAATGGTGAGTGATGCATGCACCTCACTGAGTTAACACTGTACATGGTGAAGTGTGGTGGGGGGTATCATTTGGAAACTGAAAACCTGGGATCAAATTGTGGCTTGGCTATTTATTGGCTGAAGGCAGGGCCAGCTATATGATTTCTGAGGCTTAGTGTTCTACACTCTCTGAGGCCCTGGGTTTGATCCCCAGCACCACAAAAATGGGAGCAGGACATGCCAATCCACTCCTGAAGTAATCTTGAAACAATCAGCCACTGAAAACCCTATGAATAGAGGAGAAGCAGTGACATCGTGCCAGGCATGGCACTGTTAAGAAGTGTTTCATTCTATTGTACGTAGGGTCGCTACTGAGTTGGACCTGACTCCATGGCACCTGATGAAAACAACAACAGGGCAAAGTGAAATACCAAGTCCTTTGTTCAAAAGGCAGGGAAAAAAGTGCCATTTAAAGTACTAAAATATAGAGCCTTTTTTCCCCTCTGACAGTCTCTCAACATAAAGTGTTTTTATTTGCCACTTAATCTTGCCCTAAAGAACGAAAAATTTAAAGCTAAGTTTAAATTTTATATTTAAAATGCAGTATAACATTTGGGACTGGGTTTTAGCTCAGCTGTTAGAGCACTGCTCTACAGTCTCTGAGGTCCTGGGTTCAATTCCCAGCACTGCAAAAAGGGGAGAAGGACATGGCAATCCACTCCTGAGGCAATCTCAAAACAATCAGCCATTAAAAACCCTACTAGGGTCACTATGAATAGGACATGACTGGACAGCACCTAACAACAACATGAGAACATTTGGCTTGTACATGCCTATGTATTTCACTCTTACTACTACAGTGAAAATGCTGTACTAACTCAACTGTTTTATTTTGTTTCTTGCTGTTAGTTGTTGTTAGGTGACATCGAGTTGGTATCTGACTCATGGCACCCTGTGTACAACAGGCGAAACACTATTGTCAGTGCTTCTCTGCTGTTCAGAGGGTTTTCAGTGGCAGACTGATTTTTGGGAGTGGGTTGCCAGGTCCTTCTCCCTCATTTCTTGATATATTCACATTATAATAACACTCTCCCTTTACAACTTACATCTGATCCCATCAGATCTCGGAAGCTAAGCAGGGTCAGGCCTGGTTAGTACTTGAATGGAGACCGCCTGGGAACACCAGGTGCTGTAGGCTTGGGAGAGAGACCAGGAAACCTACTCCCAAAAATCAATCTGCCATTGAATACCATATGAACAGCAGAGAAGCACTGACAATAGTGTTTCACCTGTTGTATGTAGGTTCGCTATGAGTCAGATACTGACTCTATAGCACCTAACAACAACAACAACAACAATAAAGAAAGATGAACCTAAAAGCAATTATGGATTGTCTTATCTTTTCCTTTTCTTCTTTGCCATAAATTTAAGTATAAATGGTTGACTATTATAGAGGAAATAACATGAATTTGAAAGGATATTATAATGTTCCTTGGTTTTTTGTGTTTCTTAGAATACCATTGCCTTCTTTTTGCATTCAAAACAAATTCAGATTCCGAATAGTTTATTCAGTGATAGCTATGACACACTTTCCTTGCACTAGTTTTGAGTCTTAGTGAATTCTCACACATCCACACTAGATTTCTGCACTCATATGATGGCAAGAAACTGCAGACACATTTTGCATATATCCGGTCTGCTTGTGCATATGCTCCATGGTCCCATTGGACTTCGTCTAAGAAACATACTTGCTTTGCTTTACTTTCTGGCTCGTTCTGAAATTCTTTTCTGTGATAAACCCAAGGACACAGCTTACCCTGACTAGTGGTCCTGACTAGGGAAAATCCTCATGCTAGCAGGCAAGGCTGCACTGTATCCTTGCCACATCACCACTGACACTTTTACACCTTGGTTCTTGCAAAAGACATTCAACTTGTCATTCTCCCAATAGGATGATTCTCTTGGATTCATCCTCTGAAACACTGACAGAATGATCTTATAATGGTTTCCAAAGGCTCCTTTTTTCCTAGGACCCATAACACCTTGGCATGGCAAAGAAGCCCTGTTGCAAATTAGCCCTTGAAGTTTTCCAGCCAACACTCATTTCCTGAACTTAGTACCACACACCTTTCACTCTGGATACACCAATTTCTCACTTTTCTTTCTGTGCTGTTACACAAGTTGGCAATGCTTTCAATATCTACTCGCTCCATTACACCTTCTGGTGAGCTTCCCTCATTGCAGATGCAGAACAATATTTCCGTGTTGAAGAATTCCATTATTTTCTCACCAATGTCATTAACAAGAAGATAATCCAGAAAAATACTAAGTAGACTGGTTTCTCTAAAATTTTTTCTTTATGAGACCTTGAAGATACAAAGTTAATAGGATTAAAAACACAATAGTGAAGAGTTTGGAGTCAGAGCTGAGTTTTAAGACACAAATTTGAATATAGTTGTACCATTTTGGCAGAGAGAACAGAACATTGGGAACAAAACTAGAAAAATCCTAAAAGAAAGATGACCTTGACTATAACTGTGCCACTAAGACTTTGGCCTGCGGCCCTACCACTGTGTGGTCCGATCTCGTCAGCTCTCAGAAGCTAAGCAGGGTTGGACCTGGTTAGTACTTGGATGGAAGACTGCCTAGGAACACCAGATACTGTAGGCTTGGGAGAAGGACCCAGCAACCCACTCCCAAAAAACAATCAGCCATTGAAAACCCTATGAATAGCAGAAAAGCACTGACAATAGTTTTTGTCTGTTACATCGGATTGCTATGAATGGGATACTGACTCAATAGCACCTAACAACAACAACAACCATGACTCTGGTGTTAAGTTTATTGCATTGTTTTCTGCATTTATACAGTGAGATCATATCCAGTATGGAAAGTGGCTGTATCTTTAAAAATCATGTGTTAGATGAGTTTACCCCATGCCTAGAAAATAGTAAAACTTCTCAATAGATGATAGCTTTTGTCATTTTTATTGCTATTGATGAATTAAATTGTTTTATATGGAAAGGAAGACATATCCAAAGGTTAGGCATTGAGAGAAAGAAAAGTAACTGCTTCAATTAAGTTGGAGGAAAATAAGAGAGAGAGAGGGATATCATATGAAAAATAAACTTTACCCATTCTCATCTCAGAAGTGGATTTCAGATATTTTCAACAAGTCCTCTTTTCCTTTTGGTAAGTCCTGAATAAAGAAGCTTCTGTGAAGATATGTTTCCACTTGGTAAATCCTTCCTGACTATTGTCCAACACATTGTTGTCAAGATTGAATATAATCCGAGAAACCAGTCTGACCAAATTCTGCCTTGATTTCTGTTTGGTAACTGTGTACTACTTTATATCTTATTAAATTTTTATATACTCATATAAGCTACTGGAATAAGTTGTCTATTTAAAGCCAGTGTAAGTTGGAACTATTTTGACTGAGCCAACCACTTTTGACATTTATTGTCTAATCTGTAGCCAGCATTATTTGCCTCAGTCACTGATGAAGTTAATATGAACACAACCCAGTGGTCTATGGTAGCTGTTACACCTTCCAGCTAAGCAATACTCCCCTTTAAGACTCATCAGAGCACCAAAATTACTACATGAGACCTGACTCAACTTGTTCCTCTATTGTAGCATAAGATTAAAGCATTTTTCACCTACTTCCCCCATGCCCCCACCCCTTCTTAATCCTCTATCCGGCTGATTCATAACAGCTGTTAAATAACTAGACATTTAGGTAAAGGCAAACTGAACCTATAAATCAGTGCATGTGATATAATAACCAACTCCTTCCAGCACAGCTTGCTCGTACTGTCTTGGTTTGCTTTTTTTATGCTGACTTCAGCTGCAGCATCTGTATGAAGGGGTTTAGTGCAATTGTAAATACTAATCTCCAGGCTGCCAATGTCATTATGGAAATACATACAAGTAACTAAAACTCCCAGTACATTCCTAAGGATGGAGGTGAGACATTTTGAGGACATGTATCCTCCAAACTTGTTATAATCTTCCTAGTTCCTGAGTGCCTGCAGCCTTACCACTGTAAATTCAATCCTGTAAAATCTCAGAAGCTAAGCAGCATGGGGCCCGGTTAGTACTTGGATGGGAGACCACCTGGGAACACCAGGTGCTGTAGGCTTGGGAGAAGGACTTGGCAACCCACTCCATAAACAAACAAACAAATACCAATCGGCCATTGAAAACCCTATGAATATCAGAGGAGCACTAACAATACTGTTTCGCCTGTTGTACATAGGGTCACTATGAGTCGGACACTGACTCAAAAGCACTTAACAACAACAACAACAGTGCCTGAGTAAATTTGCTAGGACTGCTTTGCCTGTATAGTATAGAAACCAGTATCCACTGGTTTCAGCAGAATAAGAGCATTCTAAAGATACAAGATGTCTCATGGAACCCATTTGTAGGGATGCAGTGGGACTTCAGGAAGAGACTAATACCAGAGCCTAGAAAGCCATCAAGAATTTCTCTCAATTTCATCTCCCAGTCCATAGTTTCATTCTTTCTCTCTGTTGAGTGGTTTTCCTTGTGTGACATAGATTGTCCAGTTTAGAAAACTTTTTTCTTTTTCATCTGAGGACTAATCTAGACCACATGTCCCATTAGGTGTAACCGTGCAGCTCAGTTTGGGCCTCCAATTCAAAATCTGGCCCATTAAGTCCTATGCACCTCTCTCTCTCTCTCTCTCTCTCTCTCTCTCTCTCTCTCTCTTCCTCTCTTCTTTTCCCTCCTTCACTCCCTCCCTCCCTCTCCATCTTCTGGTGGAATGATGAAGACTGAGACCTTGGTGGAGGTTGAGAGGCAAAAGCTAAAAAAAGCTTGGTCCCTGAACAACCACAATCCCCTGCCATAAACCTAATCCCAGCTCCACCATGGACTTGATGTGCCAAGAACAGAATTATATTCTGTTAATTTCTGTCCTGTTAAGCTATTAATATTTAGGATTTATCTTTGTAGCAACTAGTATCTCTCTAAAGTGCCTTCCCTTTTGTGGAAAACTCCCAGTCTGGAGCTTCAGAGATAATAGGTTACAAATACAGCCCCAAATGAGGAAAACACATTCTTTCAATTGGGGTCAATTCAAAAAAAAAAAAAATTTTTTTTTTTTTGAGAGATTAGACAGATGGAGCCAGTGGGTCAATTCCTACCCTAGATACAACTAATTTTGATGAGGAGGGTTGTAGTGATCAAAATGGCCACTAGAGGATTCACCATACAAACATGAGCTTATTAAGAGAACAAAATCAAGATAGGGGTTTGAGTTATGTTTCAAATGTACTGCTGACTCATCAAGTATCATCAAGTGATACTCATCAAGTGATCCTCCTCTTTGAGCACCAGTGCCCTCATAAGAGAATGAGAGATTTATTTATTTATTTATTTACTTATTTATTTATTTATTTATAAGCACTGGTGTGTTGAACCCAAGGCCTCATGCATCCTAGATAAATACTCTACCACTGAGCTGCACCCCCAACCCTTTTTTATTATTATTATTTTTTATTTTGAGACAGGATCTCATTAAATTGAAGAGGCTGCCTCTGGCCTCCAACTCACAATCCTCTTGCCTCAGGCTCCTGAATCACTAGGAATACAAGTGTGTGCCAGAGTCTTTTGCAGTAGCAGTATTATCTAACTTATAGGGGGACTTCACACTATACCCACAAAACAACTCTTACATGGTGAAATGAAAATTTTCTTGAATCTTTTTTTCAGTTTAGCATAGCAATGCCAAAGATATCAGAGGCCATTTGGGAGTTCCAGATACCCTGTTCAATGCCCTAACATCATAGGAACAAATAAGGACACCATTTTCTGTTTTATGTGAGGCACACTGATGGCTTCCTCTGCTATACTGTCTTAAAGGCATCATAATTTCTGGGATTACTATAATCTTGCAGTATACTATGTACAATCATACACTAGGTATTAAGAGCACAGATATTGAAGTTAGATTGCCTAGGTGCACATCCCAATTCTACCATTTATTAACTGTGGAATAATATTTACCTTAGAAGATTATTATAAAGATTTTTAAAAATCACATATATGTATCTCTAGCACCTAACAGTTAAATAAATGTTTGCTTAAAAGATAAACTTAGCTCTTTCTGTTGTAGTTGTTCAAGTATCTGTCTGTATCACTACTCCTCAAACCCCTAAAAGCTAGCCACCCAATTTGATTGAAATTCTTGTCATTCAGACTCTAGTCTAGAGTCTGACAAATAATATTTGCTCAATAAATATTTTCAAATGAGAAGATGAATGAATCTACAGTACTACATGGAACATTTAGTTTCCCTTACAAAAGTTCAAATAGTCTGTATTTTTCTCATTTTAATATCCTTTAACCAATTAGTCCTTTAGTAAGTACTCTTTAGGCCAAGAGAACATTCCTTCATGAACAGCCTTTAGTTATGGCCATTCCTCTACTCCAGAGTTCTAGCATGTGGCTATATACAGCATTACTTGGGGAGCTGAAGAGCTCTTTAAATACTGTGTAGTGATGCATGGGTCCCACTCAGACTTTTTGAATCAGAATCTTGGGCCTATGCATCAGGATATTTTTAAATGCCCCTCAAGGTAGTAGCCAGGGTTGAGAACCTCTCTTCTGGACTATCTCTATCTGTTCACGTTGCAGTGATCTTTTAAATATATGTTTCTTTCATTTTTGTAACTTAGATTTTTCACCATTCCACTTGTTCTACGTGGCTTATTAGGCATGATATTAGTCAGGGTTCTCCAGAAAAACAGGCAACAAGATGTGTGTGTGTGTGTGTGTGTGTGTGTGTGTGTGTATGTGTGTGTGTGTGTATATATATATATATATATATATATATACATATATATAATATAAAACATATCTTATGTATTATATTGTTATATTATTAATGTATTATTATATTATATATAATACATTATATTATTTGTAGATGGATAGATAGATAAATTTAAGGAATTGTCTCACACAATTGGGTAGAATTGGCAAGTCTGAAATCTGCAGGTCAGGTCAGCAAACCAGAGATCTGAGGAAGAGTTGAGTAAGTCCAGAGGCTATCTGCTGGCAGAATTCCCTCTTTTCCCAAGGAGGTCAATTTTTTTTTTATTAAAGACCTTCAGCTGCTTAAATGAGAATCACCTACAATATGAAGACTAATTTGCTTCACACAAAGTACACTGATGTGTATGTTAATCCCATCTTCAAAAAAAAGTCACATAAAACTCTAGAATAATGTTTGACCAAAATTCTGGGTAACCATGTCCTAGCCATGTTGGCACATAAAATTAGCTGCCTCAGGCACCTAGGACTACAATCTTTGTGATTCCCTCAACTTGTTTTCCTAGTAGCTCCATATAAACCCCAGCAAGGCTTGCTTTACAATAATCTCTTTCCCTGTGATGAGCATTGACAGAAGAAGCATGGAAGCAAAGCTGAAGTGAGAGAGTTAAAAGTCTGACTCAAAGCAGGGCTCTCACAATAGCCTGGGGAGGGTTCTGTATAGCAGCCTTTATCTGCCTAGAGTTCTCTTGTTTCGCATTCAACTTGTGAATGTCTGTTAGAAAACTGAGCTATCAAGTCTGTCAAATCAATGTACACATTCATCCATTCTTATGGGAATTACATCCAGGAAATCTAGTTTAATCCCAGATCAAAACTGCCAATGTAACCAAGAGATTCCCCTCTGAATATAGACACAATAACTACATCAACACACAATTGCACTTTTCAAAAATTATGCTTTCAAAATTTGAATCTAGCCAAAGGTCTTAAGAAAAAGTTTATAGGGTGTTTTCTTTGCATGAATGAGTGAACATCTATGTTAAATTAAAAATCACTATAAATCTTACCTATGATTCCAAAATCAAATAAATCTTGGGAAAATATTATGGTTAAGCATTGACTTTTAGTTGATCTAGACTGTGTGGTTAGAATGTTTGAGGATCCACATCTTCACAATTATTGGAAATGTGCTCGATTCACTTGACCCCAAGCATTTAAAAATAGACTTTGTATAAAGAGTCTGTAAAACAAGTTCGGTGGCCAATATTACTTTCATACCAAAATTTCAAACAGAAATACAGTCTTTAAAATGAACTTGGGCTTTTAAATAGTCAATAATTCTTGGCCTCTTAGACAACTCTTAGATCTTTCATATAGAGCCTCTCTCTCTCTCTCTCTCTCTCTCTCTCTCTCTCTCTCTCTCTCCCCCCCTCCTTCTCTCCCTCATTGAATTGGATGATTTATAGATTTGGTTAGTCCTATGAAATATTAAGTAAATCTTCATATAGTAGCTTCTAGTTTTTATGTATTCATAAGCTGAAATATGCATCATCTTTATAATTGAGCTAAATTACCAAAAACATATTATTGATAACCCCACTTATTTAAAGGATAATTACTGGCTCCAGAATTAAAAATACTGCCCCAACTTAGGTCCCAACTGCTGCTCATGCTGAAGAATCCTGTAATGCTTGCTCCAAACTAAAGAGATCGTTCTGTTGATTGACTAAAAATTAAAATGTGCCTTAAGAATTGAAAAGTTTATATGATACATCTTTAGCTTAAAGTGAATTTAAATTAGGCATGACTTGAAAATTGTCATTAGTTTTTTAGTGGGATGAGGAGCAATTTTTGACAGATTATGAAACTGCTGATTCTCTTAAAAGAGTATTGGAAAACCTCTAGCTGTAAATATAAAGGCACTTACATTAAGTTTCCCATACTGCATGAGCATCATAGAAGAGTCTCATGGTGGAGGTATATAGCAAAGCTCCCAAGCAATGTGTTCAGATCACTTGCAAAGTACATGGCAAATAATTTGTTATGACAAGAATAAAAGTATTAAAATTTAACTTTGTATAATTACTCTCTTTTTCTCCCTCTAATCCCATGTCTTAAACTTCTTAATTTTATTTATGTATGTATGTATGTATGTATGTATTTACAGTACCAGAGGGTTGAACTCAGAGCTTCATACATAGTAGTCCAGTGCTCTGCCACCAAAACACACCCCTAGATTCCTCCCACCTTTTTTTTAAATTTTGAGACAGTCTCGCTAAATTGCCCAGGCTGCCTCTAGCCTTGAACTCACAATGCTCCTGCCTCTGTCTCTGCCTTTGGATTTTCTGGGAGTGTAGGTGTGCCTCACAGTGCCCAGCTTCTGCACCTACTTGTAAAGAGAAAGACTTCTTCCCTGAATCAGTTTTTAGAACCCTTATACCTCTGCTGAGTAGAATGAAGGTAAAGGGGAGAACTTAAAAATTAAAGAAGCAAAAGAAGTTCACCTACATGCTAAGAGCTGAGCCAGAATGCAGAAAGGAGAGGAATAAAAAGTTAATCAGTATATGTTTGAGAGAATTGTGAAGGCAATAAGAAAGGAATGATAGTTGGAAGCATCTGGACACATTTTGGAAAAAGTGAGAATTGAATTAAAGATATAAGAATATCTCCTGTGCATTTTTAGGAGAATTGAAGAATTAAATGATTTCTCAATTATTTTTAATTTTTCTTTAAATGTGATGCCCTGCAGAGAAAGAGTCACAGGAGGATAAACTATGTTTATCTTACATTACTAATCATAATAATTTACATATTTTTAATAAATCGAAGTATCACTGTTTTTATTCAGTTTCATTCGGATATGACTCCTGAAGTGAAGAGAAAAGGTAAGAAGTTAAAGCTCTTTAGCGAGAAATGGCATAGCCCACAATGACTTGAATTTAGAATAATGACTACTAGACGGTCAGAAGAAGAAAGTAGATAAAGGAAGACTGGATTTGATCGGTAAAGTTGTATTAATGTATTGAAATATCACACTGTTAGTTACTTTTCTACTACAAAGTACCTGAGATAACCAGCTTACAAAGGGGAAAGGTTCATTTTGGCTTATAATTTCAAAGGTTTCAGTCCATGGTCATTTGGCCCTGTTACTTTGAGCCTGTGACAATACAGTATACTGTGGCAAGAGCACATAGTGGAGGAAGCCTATTCCCCTGATGGTAACAAGAGAGATTAGAAGGGCCTAGAGTCCTATACCCCCTTCAAAGGCATGCCCCTGATAACCTAACTTCTTCTAATGAGGCCCTACCTACTGAAGTCCCACAATAATGCCATAAGCTAAGGATCATGTTTTCAACATATGGGCTTTTGGGGGACATTCAAGATCCAAACTATAGCATCTGCTGAACACCATTAATATGTATAATTAATGCATGCTAATCAAAAAATTTCTTTGAGAAATATAGGATCTCTGACTTTGTCCCAGATATACTGAATCCGAATGTGCATATAACATATCTCCAGGTGATTTATACACACATTAGAGTTGAAAAGCACTATGCTAAATGGCAGAATTTCTTCAAGTGAACCAGTGACTACCTGTATTAGAATCATCTAGGATTTTTGTCAGATACGCACTTCTTGGATCCCACTGAGAGCTAACAGATCCTTCAGATCTAAACTCGTGACAAAGATGCCAATGTACATCAAAGCTTGAGGAACAAATTCCTGTGCTGTTCACTGTTGCGTATCAATATTTCATCCTATCTGCTGCTCCATTTATATTTAGTTCTAACCCCATAACCACATGATTACTGTGTTTACTATACTTAATTGGATTTGTTGCAATTTCTTGTTACCCTACTAGTACTCCATTCTTTCTGGGCCACCCAAACCATAAATATGCTCATTGCACATAGAAAACTCTTCCTGGGCTAGTCTTATTGGATTTCCTATTTTTCCATATTGCTATTCAACTATTAGAGAAAAAGGTTTGAGTGCAGATTTAAAAAACCATGTTCACAGGGTTTTTACTATCTTGAGGATAAAAGTCCTTCCGTCTTTTGAGCCACTTTGGAGCATCGCTGTAGCTGATTCCTTGGATGCCTTTTACAGACAATACTTAGGGGATTTTTTACATTGGAAATGTGTTTAAAATTCACGATGTAATACAAAAGATTTTCAGTATAGTTCACGGGAAAGATCAATGCCACCAAAACTGCAATATGTGCTTGTAGTGCCTTCTCTGCCACCTATCAGCTATTGGCCTTAGGCAGATTACGTAACGTTTCTTAGTCTTCTTGCCTCATCTGTGAAATGAGCATAATGATACCTGCCTGAAGGTTGGGCATTGCTCCAGATTGTCCCTTGAGATGCTGTCCAACTCTGAGATCCATGATTTCACAATTCCTTCAAGTTAACATATGCCTCAGTAGTCACCAGCCATCACTGTTTTATGTTCTCTATCTCTAGCTTCTTTTCTTTCCTCTCCAATCTGCCATCTCCTTGCATCCACACATGCATACTTTTGCTTTATACCATTTCTAGTAGAGATGAATTTATAACTTTTTACCAGGGAGATTTACTTTCACCCTGAGTTAAAAATATGCTTGTATTTAAGACAATTAACCTGTCACAGTTAAAACACATTGTGTCTATTAATTATCCATTTAAGTTGGTACAGGTGAAATGAATGGGTGTAGCTAAAGAGCCATACTTGAGAAATTTAATAGTAGCCACTTAATGTAACCACCCACTGATCTCATCTAAAATGCATGAGAACAAAATTGTAAGGAAGAGTCTGGCAGGTTTCACTTGCATTAGGAACGACTCAGCAAATATCATTAGTGAATAAAGAATCTATACCATCCAATGAGCTCCTAGAACATTCAAACTAGACACATAATTCCTTTAAATATCTGCATAACAAAATGACCTGATTTCACCTACAGTTGCTGAGTTATTTAGAACCAAAAAAAGTACTGTACCATGTTTTTATACCCTCTAACATTTTCCAAAGGGGAATAGGAGAAGGTGCTTGTTGAACTACAGTGAGACTTTTTTAAGTAACCACTTGTACTTAGAAGAATTCTTGTTAAACCTCTAAATGCTGCACTTAAGCAAATCCCATGAGTTTAGGCTTATAAAAGGCTTTGTTATATTTATATCTTGCTATAGGGATACATGACTGCATGATATATTCATTAAATGCAGAAGCATTAGAACCAGACAGAACTGGGCATAAATCCTGACTTACATAGCAGCTATGTAACATTGGCAAATATCTTAAGTTTTCTCATCTGAATGATGTTAAAATATCTCTCTTGGCTAAGAATGCTAAGTATTGAAGGACATGATGTGTGTAAATCATGCATTTGTTCATTCTTCTATTTATTCAATTTTTATTGGTGATTTTTAATATACAACTGAATGGGTCTCATTATGACATTTCCATACATGCATTTCATTGTGCATTGCTCAAATTCAATTCTCCTTTACCAGCTTATGACCTCTCTCCCCCAGCCCCTCCTTCCTCATCAATGGTTCTCCCTCTGCTTATATGTATTTTGTGAATATATATGTATATATATACACATATGCATATATGCATATATATATATATATATATATATATATATATATCCCAATTTTGCCATAAGGGCAACATATGTGATAATTCCTTTCTTTTCTCTCGTTACCCTTTCTTCTTGACCCTTCCCTATTTTTCTTTAGTCTGTTATCTTTCCCTACATAGGCACCTTCTGCTTTCATGTTCTATACAACTTAATACTGAATATAAATTGAAGTTTAACATCCACATATGAGAGAAAATATGTGATGTTTATCTTTCTTGGTCTGGCTTATTTTGCTTAAAGTTGTTGTTGTTGTTGTTGTTGTTGTTGTTGTTGTTGTTGTTATTAGGTGCCGTCAAGTCGGTATCCAACTCATAGTGACCCTACATACAACAGGGGAAACACTATTGTCAGTGCTTCTCTGCTGTTCATAGGGTTTTCAATGGCAGATTGATTTTTGGGACTGGGTTGCTGGGTCCTTCTCCAAAGTGTACAGCACCTGATGTTCCAAGGTGGTCTCCCATCCAGGTACTAACCAGGCCCGACCCTGCTTAGCTTCTGAGATCTGATGGGATCGGATGCCACAGGGCTACGGCCACAGGCTAGTATCTCTAGTTCCATCCATTTTCCAGCAAACACCATAATTTCCTCCTTCTTTGTGGCTGAATTAAATTCCATGATGTATATAATACCAAAATTTTCTTATCCACTCATCTGTTGGTGGACACCTGGATTAATTCCATATCTTGGCTATTGTGAAAAATGCCACAATAAATATGGATAAGAAGATATCTCTGTAGTATATTGACTTATATTCCTTCAGACATATGCTCAGAAGAGGTACAGCCAGGTGGAGTTGTTATATTTTCAGTTTTTTGAGAAACTTCCATACTGATTTTCATAGTGTCTGCACCAATGTGCATTCTCACCAGCAATGTATAAAGGTTCCCTTCTCCTTACAACCTCACCAGCATTTGTATTTTGTTGATGGCAGTCATTCTGACTGGGTTGAGATGGTATCTCCATGTAGTTTTGATTTGCATTTCCCTGATGGCTAAGGGTGCTGAAAATTTTTTCATATGATTGTTGGCCATTTGTATTTCTTCTTCTGAGAATTCTCAGTTCAATTCTTTTGCCCATTTTTTAATTGGACACTTCGGTTTTTGGTGTTTAATTTTTTGAGCTCTTTGTGTATTCTAGATTTTAATCCCTTGTCTGATATTTAGTTCACGAAGATTTTTTCCCATTTTGTAGGTTGTCTCTTCACTCTGATAATTGTGTCCTTTGCTGTGCAAAAACTTTTTAATTTAATGCAATCCCCTTTGTCAATTCTTGCTATTGTTTCCTGTGCTTTTAGGGTCCTATTTAGAAAGTCCTTGCCTATGCCTATGTCTTGAAGTGTTTTCCCTATGTTTTCATTTAGCAGTTTCAAGGTTTCAGGTTTACATTAAGGTCTTTAACCCATTTTGAACTGATTTTTGTACAAAGTGAAAGAGCAGTATTCTATATGAGATTACCCAGGTCTCCCAGCACCACTTGTTGAAGAGGCTGTCTTGGCACCTTTGTCAAACTTCAGGTAATCATAGCTGCATGAGTTTACTTCTGGATCCTATATTCTATTCCATTGGTATGCATGCCTAATTTTGTGCCAGTACCATGCAGTTTTTGTTACTATGGTTCTGTAATCAACAATTGTGATGCCCCCTACATTGTTCTTTCTGTTCAGGATTGCCTTATCTATTTGGGGTCTTTTGTGCCTCCATATGAATTTTAGGATTATTTTCTCTATTTCTGTGAAGAATTTCATTGGAATTTTGATGGGAATTGCATTAAATCTGTAGATTGCTTTTGGTAATATAGCCATCTTCACAATATTAATTCTTCCAATCCCTAACCATGAGAGATCTTTCCACCTTCTGATGTTTTCTTCAATCTCTTCCTTTGGTGGTTTAAAGTTTGTTCATTGTAGAGGTCTTTCACCTCCTTGTTTAGGTTTTTCCCAGGTATTTTATTTGTTTTGAAGTTATTGTGAATGGGATTGTTTTCCTGGTTTCTTTCTTTGATTGGTCATTATTGATATAAAGAAAAGCTATTGATTTTTGTATGTTAACTCTTTATCCTGCTACATTGCTGAAAATGTTTATCAGCTCTAAGAGTTTTCTGGTGGAATCCTTAGGGTCTTTTAAGTATAGGATCATATCATCTGCAAATAAGGATAATTTATCTTCTTTGTTTCCTATTCGGAAAGAATCTTTCCTATTTCCTTTCCTTTCTTTCCTATTTGGATCCCTTTTATTTTTCTCTTTTCTTAATGCTGTGACTAATAGTTCAATTACTACATTGAATAGTACTGGAGACAGTGAACATGCTTGTCATATTCCAGATTTTCGGGGAAATGCTTTCAGTTTTTCCCAGTTTAGTATAATGTTGGCTATATGTTTTTCATATATCATCCTTATTATGTTGAGGCATGTTACTTCAATCCTTAGTTCCTTCAAGGTTTTTATCATAAAATGATGTTGAACTTTGTTGAAGGCTTTTTCTGCATCTATTGGTAGGATTGTGAGGTTTCTGTTTCTTAATCTATTTATATGCTGTATTACACTTGCTGTCCTGTGTGTGTTGAACCAGTCTTGCATCCCTTGGAATGAAACCAACTTAATTATGGTATGTGATCTTTTTAATGTGTTGTTGGGGTCAATTTTCAAGTATTTTATGAAGTATTTTTGAACTTAGTTTCATCAGGGAAATTGGTCTTTAGTTTTCTTTTTTTGATATATCCTGATTTTACAATCAGGCTAATACTGGCTTCACAGAATGAATGTGGTAGTGTTCCTTCCATTTGAATTTTATGGAATAGTTTCAGAAGCATTGGTGTTAATTCTTCTTTAAAGGTCTTGTAGAATTCAGCAGTGACTCCATCTAGTCCTGGGCTTTTCTTTGTTGTGATATTCTTTATTACCAGGTCAATCTTACTATTCATTATAGGTCTATTTAAGTTGTTTATATCCTCTTGACTTAATTTTGGCAGGTCATGTCTATCTCGGAATTTATTTATTTTGGCTAAGTTTTCAACCTTTTTGGAGTATAATTTTTCAAAGTATTCACTAATGATTCTCTGGATTTCATTGGTATCTATTTTAATGTTCCCCTGTTCATCCTTTAATTGTTGTTATTATGTTGTTGTTAGGTGCCGTCAAGGTTCAACGTGATCCTCAAAGGGTTTTCAATGGCTGATTGTTTTAGAGATTTCTTTGGGAGTGAATTCCTATGTCTTCCTAATTTTCTTAATTTGAGTCTTCTGTCTCTTCCCTTTGGTTAGTTTGGCTAAGGGATTGTTGATCTTGTTTATCTTTTCTAAAAACCAACTCTTTGTTTGATCAATTCTTTTTATTGTTCTTTTAGTCTCCATTTCATTAATTTCTGCTCTGACCTTTATTATTTCCTTCTGTCTGCTGGTTTGGGGTTTTATTGTTGTTGTTGTTGTTGTTCTATTTTTCCTAAGAATTTGAGGTATATCACTAAGTTATTTATTTGAGCCTGCTCTAATTTTTTAATGTAGGCACTCAGCTCTATAAAGTCCCCTTTTAGAACTGCCTTTGCTGTATCCCAAAGGTTCTGGTAAGTTGTGTTTTTATTTTCATTTGATTTTGTGAATTTTTATTTCTTCTCTGATCACTTCAAGTACCCATTCACATTTAAGAGTACATTTTTATTCTCCATGTGTTTGTATGTTGTTGTTAGCAACTGTCGAGTCAGGTAAGACTCATAGTGACCTATGTACAACAGAATGAAACACTACTGGACTCTGTGTCATGTGCAATATGTTTTTATGTTTTTTATGTTTAAGCCCATTGCTGCAGCCACTGTGTCAATTCATCTAATTAAGGGTCTACCTTTTATTCATGCACCTGCAACTCTCACAAACATGATGTCCTTCCTCAGGTGTTGGTCCCCCTGACAACATGCCCAAAATACATAAGATGCATTCTAAACATGCTTGCTTCCAAGGAGCACTCTAGTTGCACTTTTTCTGGCACACATCTATTGGTTCTTTTGGCAGTCCATAGTATATGCAATATTCATCTCCAAAAGCATCAATTCTTCTCCTATCTCCTTTATGCAACATCCAGCTTTCACAAGCATATGATGCAACTGAAAATGCCATGGCATGAGTCAGGCATACTTTCATCTTCAATGTGACATCTTTACTTTTCAACACTTTAAAGAGGTCTTTTACAACAGCTTTTCCCAGTGCAATGCATCTTTTAATTTCTTGGCTGCTGCTTCCATGGGTGTTGATTGCAGAACCAAGTAAAGCAAAATTTTGGACAACTTCAATCTTTTCTGCAATTATTGTGAAGTTGCGTACTGATCCAGTGGTGAGGATTTTTGTTTTGTTGATGTTGAGGTGCAACCCATACTGAAGGCTATGTTCTTTGATCTTCATCAGTAAATGTTTCAAATCCTCTTCACTTTCAGAAAGTAGAGTTGTATCATCTGCATAACACAGGTTGTTAATGAGTCGTCCTCCAAGTCTGATGCCACATTCTTCATGAAGTCCAGCTTCTTGGATTATTTGCTCAGCATAGAAATTGAAGAGATATGGTGAAAGTATACAGCCCTGATGCACACCTTTCTTGATTTTAGACCATGCAGTGTTTCCTTGTTCTGTTCAAACAACTGCCTCCTGGTCTGTGTACAGATTCCTCATAAGTACAACTAAGTGTTCTGGTATTCCCATTCTTTGTAATGCTATCCATAATTTATTATGATCCACACAGTCAAATGTCTTTGCCTAATCAATAAAACATAGATAAACATCTTCCTGGTATTCTCTGTTTTTGCCCAATATCTGTCTGACATCAGTGATGATGTCCCTGGTTCTCCATGACAGAGAACTTCCAGAAAGAGTATTTGCATAATTTCTGCAATTTCTCTTGCTGTTCATTTCTAGCTTTATTCCATTATTGTCTGGCAGGATACGCAAAATTATTTCAATTTTTCTGTATTTGTGAAGACTTGATCTGTGGCCTAAAATGTGATGTATTTTGGAGTAAGTTCCCTGGGCTGCAGAGAAGAATGTGTACTTTGTGGCTTTTAGATGGACTATTCTTTATATGTCTTTTACGTCCATTTGATCTATTGTGGTCTTTAACTCTGAAGTTTCTTTGTTGACTTTTTTTGTCTGCATGTTCTATCTATTGATGAAAGTTGGATATTATGTAACTCACTATCAATGTCTCTTGATATATCTGCCCTGTATGTCCACTAGTTTTTTTTTTTTTTAATGAGATTGGGTGCACTGATGTTCGTTGCATATAATTGTTATAACCTCTTGATTGATTTTTCCCTTTATTAATATGTCATGACCTTTTTTTTGTCTCTTTGGACTAGTTTTAGATTGAAGTCTCCTTTGTCTGGTATAAGAATGGCTCCTCCA
>VMDO01003790.1:91944-136665 GCA_007922755.1 Pedetes capensis
TTTTTTTTTTTTTTTTTTTTTTTTTTTTTTTTTTTTTTTTTTTTTTTTTTTTTTTTTTTTTTTTTTTTTTTTTTTTTTTTTTTTTTTTTTTTTTTTTTTTTTTTTTTTTTTTTTTTTTTTTTTTTTTTTTTTTTTTTTTTTTTTTTTTTTTTTTTTTTTTTTTTTTTTTTTTTTTTTTTTTTTTTTTTTTTTTTTGCTTGGTATATTAGTTTCCATCCTTTCAGTCTGTGGATGTCCCTGACAGTGATATTTGTTTCTTGCATATAAAAATTGTTGGATCTTATTTTTTAATCCAGTCTACTAATTTTTGCCTCTTAATTGAAGAATTAAGACATTCTACATTTAGGGTTATTATTGAGAGATGTTTGCTACTTATTGTGTTGGGTGTTTTCCTGGTTGGTTCATATACTATTCATTTTTTTCTTTCTCCTTTATTTATATTCTGGGTTTGCTGGTTTTTTGAGTTACATATGACTAATTTTTTCCTAGTTCTCTTTAGTTTGTCTATTACTTCCATGAATTTTATTTTTTCCTGTGCTCTCATGGTAGAGACTGTCTTTCTTCCCCCTTAGTGTATAGGATTCCTTTAAGTATCTTCTGCAGTGCTTGCTTGGTAGTCAAGTATTGCTTTAGTGTGTCCTTGTCTTGAAATGTCTTAATTTCTCCATCAATTTTAAATAATAACTTTGATGGATATAATAATCTTGGGTGGCAATTATTTACTTTCAGGACTTGAAATATATCTTTCCATCCTTTACTATATTTAAGGGTTTATGCTGAGAGATCTCATGCAATTCTGAAGGGTTTTCCTTTGTAAGTGAGTTGATGTTTTACTCTTGCAGCTTTTAATATTGTTTCTTTGTTCTATAATCTTGGCATTTTAATTATTATGTGTCATAGGGAGGTTCTTTTCTAGTCATGTGTGTTTGATGTGTGCAATGCCTCTTGTGGTTGGATATCCATTTCTTTCCCCAGATTTGGGGAATTTTCTGCTATAATTTCACTGAATAAGTTTTCTATGTCTTTAGTTTTTATCTCAGCTCCTTCTACCCCATGGATTCTTACATTTGGTCTCTTTATCACTCCCTAAATTTCTTAAAAATTGTCATGTTCATGTTTTTTCTTTGTTGATGTCTGAATGTAGTATTTCCTCCATCTTGTCTTCTATCCCAGATATTCTATTTTCTGCTTCATCTACTGATGATACTTTCCACCTTCTTTTGTTGTTTGTTTGTTTGTTTATTGAGTTCTTCACTTCCAAATTTTCTGCTCAGGTTTTTTTCCCCAAAATCTCAATTTACTTGCTGAATTTCTTATCCATTTTGCTGAATCTTCTACATTGGTGAGTTTCTGACCTGAGTCCTGTACTGATTTCCTTACCTCATTCATTTGCTTGTTTGTGTCCTCTTTGAAGTCATTGATCATTTTTACAGGCAGACTTTTAAATTATTTGTCTGACATTTCACCTGTTTAAGTATTTTTGGATTCAGTAGTTAAAGAATCATGGTCTTTTAGAGGAGATGTGTTGCCTTGCTTTTTCATGTTTCTTTTGTTTCTGATTTGTGATTTTTATATCTGTAGAGCTGAATATCATCTCCTGTTTTACTTAGAGGTCTTCATAGTGAGCAACTTTCTCTTGAGAATACAGTCTCCAGTGCTACTCTCAGAGAGGAAGACAAACCACTATACCAAGTATAATGTATGACCAAACCTCACATAGAAATATATATAAAATCACCAACTGATACACCACTGAAGCCAATAGAACAGAGAATAGCAATAATAATATTGAATAAGGTATGAAGTTATAAATTATTTAGAGTGAAAGTATAAATAATATTTGCCTGAAGTTAGAAAGGAGGCAGAAAAGGGGTGACAGATGGATGCCTCAAAGGTGATATAAAAGAAATGAAAAAAGAGGATCTGGAAAGGAAATTAATGTTAGGAAGGGGGAAGGAAAGGATCTAGAGATTTAAAAATTGCATAATAAAGAAAAAGTAACATAAACAGAATTAGGTAATTCAAACCCAAATCCTATCCAAAATCAAATGTTAAATCTTAAGTACCTCTAAACATTTTAAAGGAACAGTAACACGTATCTTGCCCATCTTGACATTTTTCATACTTAGGTACAACTTTTCTGTACTCAGTTCCTAGGCAAAGGCTCTAAAATACTGAGACACAGACAAGCAGAAATAAAATTCCATCAAAAGGAAGATTTTTAAATGAGCTGTAAAATTTAAGTGGCATTGGAATTTTCCAGAAGAGCAATATAGGGAGATGCTTAAGAACATGGACCCTACAGGCATTTGATTAAGTTAGAATCCAAATTCTGACACTTGTTAGCTTAATGACACTGGGTAAGTTACATAATGTATCTGTTCTTCAATTTTCTTATATGCAGTGTAGGAGTAATTATAGTTCCTAGCTCAAAGAGTTACTGTGAATATTATTGAATGAAATTATGTAAATCCCTTACAACTGTTCCTGGTGCAAGGTAAGGATTAAACAAATGTTAAATAATGTCATTAGTGTTATTATTAAAGATGCTTATCATTGGTATATGGGGAGAAATGTGATCTGAAATAACTATAATGAATCTCCCATGCAGAGTACAGAGGGAGTGATTCCAAACTGACTCCCGTTTGGTTACTCTGCCGATTGTGTTCCATTGGAGGCCAACATGCATTACATGAATTCAAGTTCTATAATCCATAAATCTGAGAAGAGTTAGGCAACTTTTAGGCTTTGGTAGCTTTCTTACTTCAGGTTTCTCAGAGGATTTAGTATTGTCATGTTTCCAAGAGATGAATACATTATTTCCCAAAATTATTTTATCTGCCGGGAAGATTTGGCATTAATGAAAATAAAGTTTGGGAAACAGTGATATTTTTTTGAATGGATATAAAGTTGTATCCTCAATTTCCTCAACTGAAAGAAAAAAGAAGTTTGACCTGGAAATATGGTTTTAAAACTAAATAGAAAGAAATAGGTAACTGGGCAGGACCCAGTGGTGTGCTATAACAAGCTCAGACTGGCTTATAAGAGTCAAGGGTTAAATTCTCAGAAATTTTGAGAACCAGTTTTTAAACATGGCCATTATTTGAAAATGCAGTAGATAAACCTACAATTAAGTACATAATTATTCAAAACCAATCATTTTCTAAATATTTTACTACATTTGGGTTATCATTTGTCTTCTTGAGATTATTACATCTATTATATCTAGATGGAGGAGACATTATACTATGTAAGGTTGTGGTACTTCACATCTCTTCCCGACTGCATTCAGAGACCTCACCTGGGTAACTTGAAATCAGCCATGGTAAGAACATTTATACCATGGAAACTGATCAGTGTTACAGATGAGGGCTGGATGTTTTGTTTTATAGATTGTGTAGACTTAAGAATGTGATGAACAAAGTGTTAATACAAATTAAACGTTAAAAAGTATGTCATTACTATAGCCATGACATTGTCAATAACACAAAAAATAAAGGAAATGGTCTTTCATTATTCAAATGCTAGTATGTGGTTCACCTACAGCCATACCACTGTGGCATCTGATCCTGTCAGATCTCAGAAGCAGGGTTGGACCTGGTTAGTACTTGGATGGGAAACTGGCTGGGAACACCAGGTGCTGTAGGCTTGGGAGAAGGACCTAGAAACTCACTCCCAAAAAACAACCAGCCATTGAAAACCCTATCATCAGCAGAGAAGCACTAACAATATTGTCCTGCCTGTTGTACATAAGGCCGCTATGAGTCACTGACTAAACGGCACTTAACAACATTGAGTGGTTCAGCAAAGAAGTCATTCACATAATTTATTGATCAATAGGGTAAGATTCTGTCTTACATCTTCATTGCTTCTCTTTCATCTTGCTAATTAAACAAAAATATCTGGCTCACAGGTGAGAACTAGTTGCAAGATTCAGTTTAGGTGAAGGACAGAAATGTGGGAAGATAGGAATATCATCAGTGCTTGTTATGTGGAGCAGTAGTTACAGACCCCTCCAAACATTATTCTATCCAGGAAATACTCAATAATTTTGTTTCATCGCTCTTTGAAAGGCAAAGAACAGCAAAAATCTGGAAAAGGGCAGGGCTATTCTTAAGGAATCTATTTTGTTATCCATCCGCATAACCCCTTCAGGGGTCAAGTCAAATTTGCTTTCTATCTTGAGTTTTGAGGGTAGGTCAACTTTTCTGCCCAATATTTTCTTCCATTTGAAGAAGTCATAATTTGGATTAAATAATACAGACCCACAAGGGATGAATATAAATTTTAAGATAATTTTGTAAGTCTTATTTAGCTGTTCAAGCTGCAGGGGATCTGAAAGATTGATCTATCACAGATATTGGCCAGGTTAACATGTAACTTTCATTATGTGCTTTTATCTTCAGGAAGACATCATGGAATTATTATACTTTTTTCTTTTAGTTGTGTCTAATTTTTTATAAAAGAGATTAAAAGAAATAGAACCAAATATTCAATAGAAAGGTGTATTAAATTATTACTAACATTATTTGCCTTTGAACACAAAGTCATCAAATCATTTTGGAGTTGAAATTTGTTGATCACTAATATTGTGTAAAAGTCTGTATGCTTACATAGTTTCAAATCTTTTTAGCATTAGTTAGAAGACTTTACAAGATTCTTTCCATCTTTTATCCCATCCTCTGCAATCACTTCCTCCTAATCTGTTTCATCAAGTTACTTTATTGCTTAAGTTCCAGACACAATGGAGAACCTCCCAAAGTTTGAGTTAACAACCACTGTTCTAACTCATAGCATTACCAATAACTAGTTTATCTTGAAAAATTGATCACTCATCTTCTGCCTTGCCACTCATTTAACATTCAACACAAGCTCATTCTCCATTTCAGTGATTGCTCCTACAATTCCAGCACTGTTAATCTTCCTATGAAATGTGTAGAAGTACTTCTCCTGATATATCCTCTAATTTTTATTTTTATATTAATACAGCATAAGGTAAAATATTTGTATTGTACCAACATATTCTACACTCCTCTGCCCAGATTCACATCTACAGAAAATTAAAATCCATGTTATAGATTAACTGGCCTGGTGTTTTCAAAAGATTATTATTAGGAATTTAACAGAAAGCAAGATTTCTTTTCTGCAAAAATTCTGAATACCTTAGACATGTTAACTGATTATGATTTCCTAGAGGGTTGAAGAACAATGCATTTTCCAAATGTATGTGCTCAGGGATAGTTTTCCATAAAATACCCTTGGGATCAGTGGTCCACAGAATACGCATTAGTGACTAATGCCGTTACTGGAGTTTGAGAGAAAAAGCCCTAACTTTGAGAGTCTCAAGGAACTAGGTTGGACCATCCATGCCCATATAACAATTAAAGAGACAAGTAATGATGAGAAGCAGAGAAAGGTTTAATCAATGCAGCACAATGGGAAATGGAATAGATACCTGGGTCCAATGGCCTGAACTCCATCTTTGTAGCACAAATTGAGCTTTAGGTTTAAATAGAGGAGGAGGGGGTGGGCAAGAGGTCTGCATAACGAAGCATTTCTTATCAAAGTATGGTCTGGGTCATCCTAATCTCTGTTCTGGTTCTGTAAGATGGTTGGAAGAAGTTGATATTGCTTGAGGGGGCAAACTGGCTTCTCAGAGATGATAGCTCCTGCTTGAGACTCATTTCATGATGGGGTCATCTGTCTTTAAGGCTCCATTGTTCCTGGAACCCAAGGTGACTATGGGTTTAAGACAATGACTGGAGACTTTCAGGCACCTTTTGGTAGTCTTGAACAGGACATTGTAAAAGCTGATGGTAAGATGCTGCAGTTACTGTTATCATTGTACTATTAGCCTTAAAGGGGGATGAGATAGGCTAGTTATCACTGGCTATTAGAGAGAAACTCCTCAAGAGATTAACATGCCTAGTGCAGAGGTAAACAGGTGTCCAAGCCAAAGTAAATGAAAGAGATTCAAAATGAAGGTAGAGATGCCTGGATCTTATCCTGCTTTTAGTTACCTTATGTACCCAAGTGAGGAGTCAATGTTTTTTAGCAAAAGTGCTTTCCAAGTGCCTGTTAAAAGGCTATTCTCATATTGTAGAGGGGAAAACAGAGTTTAGATAGCAGCAGTGACTTATCCAGAATCCCTCAGATCTACGTGGCAGCACATAGATACACAGGGTACATAAGGAAAATGAGAACCCTTGAGCTGTTTTTGTCACACCAGGATTTTCGGTGCCTTTGCATGGCCTACCCACACCCCTTTCTTGATTCATAATAACCAACAGATCCAGCATGGTTAGTGAGCAGGGAAAGTAAAAAGTATTATATTATGGAACCTTGTAAACAGGACTGAGTACAATGTTATCTATTAAAACAGGAGACAAAAGAAGGGCCCTGATATATTCCAGAGCAATTCAGATGGTCCTGAATTCCATGAGTTTGTCCCATTTCCTCCATTATAATGCTCATATCTTTCAGATCAGATTTTTCAAGTTTGTGGTGGTGGGGTTAAAGTCACCATAGGCAGAACATATAATAAATTTAGCAATAATAAAAAACAAATTTCATTGAGCACATACAATATGCCAGGCACTGTGTTAGTTTGTTCCTAGGGGTAAAACTGGCATTATGAAATTTTCTGTCCAGTGAGGGGTATCCACTAATAAACAAGCAGCAATGGAGAATAACTACACACTGACACAAAAGTACAAATGAGAGACACTAACCCAGACCTGAAAGGGAGGAGGTCCAGAAAGACTTCACAGGGGAAGGGATGAGCAAGATGACATCTGATAGATGAGCAGGAGTTAAAATTAAGTGAAGGCAACAGGGATTAGGTAAAAGGGATTCCAACCTAAAAGAACATTTTCAAAGGTCCTGAGATCACAGAGAAGTTAACATGTTTGAGGAACAGAGAATATCTGAGGTAGAAAGGGTGAGAGATGAGGACAGGATGAAAAAGCTGCTAGTAAGCTGCATTAAGGATCTGGAGTATTGTACAGTTGGGATAGAGGAAGGCTGGGGTTTTCTGAGGAGAGGACTCTGCATTTAAAGGCCCTCTGGGTGCTGAGTGGAGAATTGATAAGAACTGAAAAAAATAGGTAGAAGGCTCTTGCATTATAGAGCCAGAAGAGATAACGATGGCCTATGCTAAAAGAAGCCAGCAGCTGTATCACTGTGGCATCTGATCCCATCAGATCTCAAAAGCTAAGCAGGGTTGAACTTGGTTACTACTTGGATGGGAGCCTTCCTGGGAACACCAGGTGCTGTAGGCTTAGGAGAAGGACTTGGCAACCCACTCCCCAAAAAACAATCTGCTGTTGAAAACCCTATGAATAGCACAGAAGCACTAACAATATTGTTTCTCCTGTTGTACATAGGGTCACTCTGAGCTGGACACTGACCCTATGGTACCTAACAACAACATATTAAAAGAGTAGCAGTGTGGACACAGAGACATGGAAATAGTTTATGAGGTGAACTCACTGGACTCTATGTTGGTGTGTGAGAAAACAGAAATAAAGCCAGTGAAGAATGAGCTGAGTAGATAGTAGACCATTCATGGAATAAGAACACCAGTGGAAAAAAACATTTGAAAAGTGGGAAATAAGAATGTATGAAGATGTATTGAGATGTGACTGTTGTGATTATACTTCTTAAGTTAGCTTTCTGTACAGCCCTTTCAGTGCAAAAGGTATATTTGAAATGCCTTATGTCATGTTGTTAATACTATCGTTATACATCAATAGGAGATACAATGCTAGAGAATTCATTTGCCATAAGTTAGTAAAATTTGAAAACAATATTCATTCACAGAAATTTATAAAGTATGTCTAATCCTCAACTGCAGTATTTTATCCTGTATTTTCCTGGTTTTAAGTATATTTTTGATATAATACAAGAAAATCTACAAGTTCAAAGTTACCTGGCAGAAACAACTATAAATTCTGAGCTATAGATAAAATAAAATTTCTGTCTTTTACAGGGCATTGTTTGATTTTGTTTCATGCTTCTAGGTTGCTTTGTGCTTTTTTAAAAATCTTTTTTCTTAACAGTTGGCAAAAATCCTCCATGTGGGAATACCTACAATTATAGCAGCTGGTGTTTATATCAACTGACAAGGCTGAATTAAACAATTATTATCTCCATTTGAGTATAGTTTATAAAAAACAATAAAACTCTTTCCAGAAAAGACTGAATTTTAAGTGATGCCCAACTGATTTTGTGACCCTATCTCCTTAGAGCTATAGTGCTAGCCTTAGGATAAAAACTGCCACCATAGAAAAGTGAAGCTTAATGTTGTGCAAAGGTTTGAACAGCCCATAGTAAAGCATTCCCAAAAATAAATTATAAACTTGATGTGCTAGCTAAGCTTGTAAGAAGTCTCAGGAATTTTCATGGAGAACTCTGATGATTGTTAGTGTTGAAAAATCAACATGAACTCCTACCTTTTATATTCAAGAGGGATGCCAAAACAATAGGAACCTACTTTTAAAAGGAAAATGTACACTCAAATTGAAGAACTGCTTTTTCATTTATCATAATTATGCTTCATTTGTTTATCCCTATTTTGTTTTAAATAGCATCGTGAAGTACTTATTACTTTATTTAAATGTAAGTGATAGAAAAACTAAAGACATTTTTATTCACTTCCTTCTTGTTTTAGGGGAACCATCACCCCATATATTAGATATGTTGGATGATGAAGAAAGTATTTTCCTGATCAGATCATCTCGTAAGTTGTGTGTATAGGCACCAGATGCCAAACACCCTGGGATTTTAAGTCAACAGCCATAGGAACTTTTCTGCTTCTCCAACTCTATGTAGTAGACATAATTCATTCACTCACATATACAATTAATTGGCAATCAAAACTTATCTCAAAATAAATGGGTTTGGAGGTACTGAAAAGCAAACAAAGCAGCCAAGAATAGAAGATGCAGAGAGAAAAGAAGTGTGTTACAGTGAATCCATCTTTACTGCTACTCATTTCTCTTGTGCATTCATATGTCAGGCCAGCAAATCCAGAAAAAATGGTGTTTTAGTCTGTGGCAGTCTAACTGGGTAGAAAGGTCCAAAACTAAATTTCAGTGCTACAAAGATTAGTCATTACTTAAGGGACTAATATTCTCAAGAAAAGTGAGCCCAACATTTAATATGCATTTTACTTCTAAAATATTTGCCAACCCCCAAATTCTGCATTGGTAGTGAGGAGACAAAAAATGCAATTCATATGACCTCAAGAAAATATAGCCTGGTAAATATGCTAGGATTTTATTTCTCAGCCTTAAAGGCTTAGGCATTAGGAATAAAGACAAATTATAGACAACGGTCTTCAAAAATCCCAAAATATAGTTTCAAAACAATTCAGTCCCTAATTCATTCAAGGCATCTTGCTAATACTATTATCTACCTACCAAAAGAAAATTAATTCTCCCTGAAGGATATTAGCATCTCAAATTTTTCATAGGCAATGTCCACTATTCAATCCAAAATTAACAGTCATACCTGTACAAAGAATCAAATGATTGAAGCTCAAGAGCAAAACTAGACAATGGAAATAGATCAATAAATGATCCAGATACTGAAGTTATTAAACATAGACTTTAAAACAACTATGATTAATATTTTCAAGAAAAGAGATTTTTCTTAAATAGAGAATTTCACCAGAGAACTATTAACTAGTTCTATTTTTTAAAGAAGGCATTCAATTGAAATTATAGAACTTAAAAATACAATAACCATAATTAAAATTCAAGTTCAAGAAATGGGTAATACCATAGCAGTACACAGGAGCAATTACCTCAATTAGAGTTCAATAGAAATTATCCAGATTTGTGCCCAGCAAGACAAAAAGAGAAAAAAATAGAGAGAAAAGAACACAAGCGACATCTGGGACTCAGAGAAAAGATCTAACATATGTGTGTCTGAGGTTCCAAAAGGATAATAGGAGAGCACTGGCCAAAACTTTGAAAAACTGATGAAAGATGCCAGAAATGTAAGGAACTCTTTGTACCCCAAGCAGAATAACTACAAAGAAAACCATGCTTATCCACATTACAGTAAAAGTAATAAAAGCCAAAAACAAAGAGAAAAATCTTAAGAGCACTTAGAAGAGAAAGGCACTTTATCTCCAAAAGGACAACAAAAGACAAACAGCTGACTTTTCACATTTTTCAGCAGAAATGTTGGAAACCAGAAGAAAACAAAACGACATTTTTAATGTGCTGAAAGAAAATAACTGCCAACTTAGAATTCTTCTTCTAGTGAAAATATCCTTCTAACATGAGGACAAAATTAAAACATTCAGACAAATAAAAGCAGAGAACTTTGTTATCACTAATGAAATACTTAGTGGGATTCTTCAAAGCAGAAGGAAAACTATCCCAGATGAAAAATTAATCGTTAAGTTGATATATAAAGATGCACAGTTAAACTTAGCAAAGAAGGGGTAATATAAAGAGTAGAAAGAAGGAGAGAGGGAACTAGCAAAGGGAAACGAAGATTGTGGAAGGTGGGATGGGGAGGAGAAACAATGTAGAGGGATAAGGGGAGAGGGGATAATCTCAATGTAAATGAGGTAACTTCATGAATACATGGGAAAAAGAGGGGAACATAACCCAAATATGCATGAGTTTTACTACATATCAGTCAAAAGTTTCCATAAACTTCATAAGTTGACAAAAGTGTAACCAAAAGTGCCATAATAGTTGCAAAAAGAAAAAAGCAAATGCTGTATTACTCTGTACCCCACCAACATTTACCAATAAAGGGGAAAAGAAAAAGAAAAAAAGAAAAGCTAATCATTTAAGAAGATGTGAAGAATACAAGAAAGAATAAATAGGTGAACCTAAATGAATATTAACTGTTTAAAATGGGGAAAATATTTAATGATACCAAACTACAAGTTGCACATTGAAAAATCACTGCTGCAACCAGACTTTTGGGCCACATCCTAATTGTTTGGCTATGATGGAGATGAGCTCAAGAGCAAGGGCATCCAGACTGTTGGAGATTAAGGAAAGACTTTCCTAAGAAGATAATAGATATCAATTATCTCTGACTAGTCTCCTTAATAAGTTCTTTACTCTTGACAAATAATCCACAGTTTTTTCTACATCCTTCCATTTTTTCCCTCAGGATGTTTGCTCATCTTGTTTGTTCTAATTTAAAATCCAAACATCCTCTTCACCTGTCTTTCTAAGCTGCATGTTTTCAGAGTTTTAGGGTTTACATTTCAATTCTATCATTTTAAGCCTTCCCCGCACATGACCTGACCTGTAGTCATACAACTGTGGTGCCCAATCCTGTCAGATCTTGGAAGCTAAGCAGGGCCAGGACTGGTTAGTACTTAGATGGAAGACCTCCTGGGAACACCAAGTGCTATAGGCTTGGTAGAAGGACCTGGAAACCCACTCACCCCAAAAATAAAAATCAGCCATTGAAAACTATGAATAGCAGAGAAGCACTAATAATAGTGTTTCACGTGTTGTACATATGGTCGCTCTGAGTTGGACACCGACTCATTAGCACCTAACAACAACTGCACACGACTACCATCATTCCTGATACTTACACCAACCCAAACTGCAAGAATCTCTTTCTTTTTTTTTTTTTTGTAAGGAATGCATGAATAGGTTATCTTCTCTATGAGGATTTAGACTCTTCAAAAATATTCTATCTTACCTTAGAAAACTAAGAATAGAACTGCCATACTACCCAGCTATAACACTCCTGGGAATATACCCAAAGGGAGGTAAGTCCTCATACCAAAAAGACACCTGCATTTCCATGTTTAGTGCAGCACTCTTCACAATCTCAAGGATATGAAGCCAGGCCAGATGTCCATCAACAGAGAAATGGATAAAAAAGAAATTGTGGTACATATACACAATGGACTATCACTCAGCAATAAAAAAGAATGAAATAATGTCATTTGCAGCAAAATAGATGGAACTAGAGAATATCATCTTAAGCAAATGAACCCAGGCCCAAAAAGAGAAATACCACATACAAGAGCTAAATCTTACTTAGAGGAAGAAAAAAAAAACTATACATGCACTCTACCAACTGAGATAAACCCAATCTCATTCATACATAGATGTATAAAGATGAACAATCAGCCTTACCTAAGAAGGGAAAATATAAGCACAGAAGAAAGAAGGGGGAAGGGAGATGCGGGAGGAGTAAAGTTTGTGGAAGTGGAGAAGGGATGGGAAAACAATGTAGAAGGACAAAGGAAGAGAGGATAATCTCAAATTATATGATACAACATATGAATACATGGGAAAAATAGGGGAATATAAGTAATAATTGCATACAAGTTTTACTACATATTAAAAGTTTCTATAAACTATGTAAGTTGATGAAAGTGTAACCAAAAGCAATATAATAGTTGCACAAAGGAAATAGCAAAAGTCTTATTACTCTGTAGTTCACCAACATTTATCAATAAAGGGGGAAAATATTCTATCTTGCTGGATGTGGTGGCTCATGCCTATTATCCCACCCCTCAGGAGGCGGAGGCAGGAAGATCACTGTGAGTTCCAGGCCAGCCTGGCTACATAGCAAGTCCCAGGACGGTCTCAGCTCAGAGTGAGATTGTTTCAAAAAAAGAAAATGTATCTTATTCATCATTGTGTATCCTCCAATAACATCTGTTGAATAGATGGGTAAATGAATGGATGGGCTGATGCTTAGACGGATGAGGGGGCCTTTACGACCATTTTCCAGATGAGAGTGGATTTTCTGTGATTTGACATTTGTTATCTATCAGTTAAGGTCCAGCATGCCATCTTCTTTCCATCTCTACTTTTTCTGTGGTTTTAATTACAAATTTTCTAGATCATCAAATGATTCAGCATGAATATAGTCAAGCTAGTAAAAACTCTCAGTAATTGTTTTTATCCGTGAAGACAGTAAAGTACAGTTAAGGAAAAAGTGGTAAGTTGTTGATATTATGAGTTGATCAAGGGGACAGATAAAGGAGAGTTTTCTGATAAGATCAACTCTTTTCTAATTTGCAGAGTAAAATATTAGCAAGTACATGTCCTTGAAATCAGTGTTTCCCTGTGTGGTTTGGGATGGGTTTTTGTTTTGTTTTATTTTGTTTTTTGGGGTTTTTTTTTTTTTTTTTTTTTTTTTGGTTCTTTTGGTCTGGATAAGGTCAGGAAAAATAAACAACAGTCATAGTAAAATGAAAACAAAATTTTGAGTTGTTCTTTTGTGGAATGCACTGGCCTGCATACAGATAGATGAAGTTTACAAAAGTAACCTATATTTGGTCATATACAGATGAACACTGCCCCTAACACCAGCATAAAAAACCCTAACATATACAGATAAACACTGCCCCTAACACTGGCATAAAAAAACCCTAACATATACAGATAAACACTGCCCCCAATCCCTAACATAAAAAAGAATCACTGCCTGCACTTTCATGTACACAATGAAACAAGTCTCAACCAACTCAGCTGAACACAGCCAGTGTTCCTAATGCTTTTCTGATAAATGTACAAGCTGATGAACTAGGCATGTCAGAATTCACCAGCAGTAATTCTTGACTTTCTAAATGAAAGCATTTAGGAAGCACCTGTGTTTTGGCATATGAGCATTGAGTGGATTATCCATAGTCCTTAGAGGCAAAAGGAAGCAGAATTGACAACATATTCTAATAAGTTCCTTGGGTAGGCACACCTACCTGCCAACCTAATATCTATTATCCACTTAGTAATAGTGATGATTTTATTGGAGACCACAATGTACTCAGCTTAGAACAAAACAAACAGGACTGGTGGCACACACCTGGAATCACAGATTCTTGGGAGGCTGAGGAAGGAGGATCACAAGTTGAGACCAGCCTGATCTACATGGCAATTTCAAGGCCAGGCCTGGCAAGTTGGTAAGACCTTGTCTCAAAATATTTTTTAAGTTATTTTTAAAAAGAAAGGGCTAAGGATATACCTCAGTGGTAGAGCACTTGCCTAGCATATGCAAGGCCCAGGGTTCAATCCCCTAAACAAGCAAACAAGCAAAAAAAAAAAAAAAACCAAAGCAAACAAATAACACATGAATATCATAGCCTTCCTTTCAACTAAGGATGTATCACATGATGCAGGTCTGGCCACTGAAATATAAGCAGAAGTCAGGTGTAGATAGTTGACAATCCCCCACCCCTGGAATAAACATTATCCTCTTCTTTTTTCCTCCTATCTAAAGTATGAACACAATGACTAGAGCCAGAGCTGCAATACCATGAGGTAACCATGAGGAAAGAGAATTGCAAAAACTTTTCTGATCTCTGAGTACGAAACCAATGGTAACAACTGCACATCAGTATACTCTCTATGTGAGAGAAAATAAACACATTTTTGAACCCAAACATTCCAGAACTTCAGTTACATTTGGCCAAAATTTATTTCCAGAATTAACCACCCCTCAAGAGCATCTCTACTCCCATCTAGCTAACATCTACTCTTTTCTCAACAAAAGAATCAGTGAATAAAGAATTGCATGAGCAAAGAATCATTCTACTCTTCATGGCAACACGTCTGGAAGAAAAGCAATACCAAACACTAACTTTCAGGTGACACACCTTTCAGGTAACAGTCAGGTAACATTTCATCGGTTCCAAATAGGTGATTGGGTATGATGAGTCTTGGCATACACATTGAGACACTTCGCAAGTGGTCACATGGCAGCTAAGTTCTGTGGGGAGGCACAGGCCTCTATGGCAGCCAGCTCCCCACCTGAAGAAGCAATAAATAGAGTCACACTTGGCAGAATCAATTGCTTGTCTGTAATCACCTACATCACCAATGGAGAGGATGTTAATCACATGATTGGAGAAAATCATTAGAGTCAATCAGGCAAATAGGGAAGGCAGAAGCAGAGGAAATACAGTAGGCGAACAAAAGTTCAACCCTTCCTCCTTCAGGAAGAGCTCTGAGCAATATCCCAAGATTGACAGATAAGGAAATGAAGTTTTGCTCCTGCCCTACTCAGGGACCCTTATGGGTCAAGGACCCTTGACCTCACTGGTCTACTTTAGACTTCAGTAAAGTTTAAACTTTCAAAAAGTTGCTCTTTATTATAGAAAGCTCCAAGAGTCCTCTACACCATGCTACTTGAGTGGCTCTTGGATCTGCAGCATTGGCATCACCTGGGAGCTTGCAGAAGTGCAGAATCTTGGGCTCTTATCAGACAATAGGCTCAAGTGATTCCTTTGTGTGTTAAGTCTGAGCCGTAATGTATAAGAAGATTTTATTAAATATTACCCATTTTGACATTTGGGTAAATGTTCAACTATGTTAAGTCAATACAAATAGGAGAAAATTCCATTCCCCTTTTGTTTGTAAAACTTTCCATTAATAATATATTTTGGGATTATAATGTCTCTAAGTTCTAGATCCATCACATGCTTGGCAGTTTGTCACGCAATGGGGGTTTATGTGTTGCTATGATGCTGAAAACTATGCCACCAGTATTTCAAATACCAGCAGGCCACCCATGGTGGATAGATTTCAGCTGAGCTTCCAGATAAAGACCAACTAGGGAGAAGGAGCCAACAGTCCACTCCCAAGACAATTGTTGTTGTTAGGTGTCAAGTTGGGTCTGACTCATAACAACCCTATGTACAACAGATGAAACACTCCCCAACACTGTGCCAGGCCTGGCACAATTGTCAGTGCTTCTCTGCTACTCATAGAGTTTTCATTGGTGGATTATTTTGGGAGTGGATTACCAGGTCCTTTTCCCCTTTCCCCAGCACCTCTTAGTCCCACCCATCTTCCATTCAAGGACTAACCGGGCTGACCCCTCTTAGCTTCTGAGATCAGGAGGGATCAGATGCCAGGGTGATATGGCTGCAGCCCCTAAAACAATTAACCATTGAAAACCCTGTGAATAACAGAGAAACACTCTCAAATATAGTGCCAGAAAATGAGGCCCACAGTCTGGAAGGTATTCAAGAAATGGCTGGGGAAGAGTTGCCTCCTCAAAGTACATTGACCTTAATGATGAGAATGGAGTAAAGCCCCTGGAATCCCCTTTTGCTGATGTGTCACAACTCAAAATGGGAAGAAGCATAGTGTCTGCAACAATAGGCTCAAACATAAAAAGATTGTGTGTATAGCACAGTGTTGGGTAGTGTTCAATTTCAAAGCTAGAGGCAGCTTGCATAACTTAGCAAGACCCTGTCTCAAAATTAAAAAAAAAAAAAAGTGGGCTGGGAATGTAGGGCAGTGGTAGCACTGTGGCATCCAATCCCATCAGATCTTGGAAGCTAAGCAGGGTCAGGCCTGGTTAGTACTTGGATGGTAAACTACCTGGCAACACCAGGTGCTATAGGCTTGGGAGATGGACCAGCAACCCACTCCCAAAAATCAATCCACCACTGAAAACCCTATGAACAACAGAAAAGCACTGACAATAGTGTTTCACCTGTTGTATGTAGAGTCACTATGAGTCAGATACGGACTCGACGGCACCTAACAACAACAACAACAACATTATGGAAATCACTATAGAGATTTGTTCAAAAACTAAAAATAGAACTTCCATTTCATCTAGCTACTCCACTCCTGGGTATTTAAGAAATACAAGTGAAGGTACCATAGAGATACATGCATTTCCATGTTCATTGCAATACTGTTCACTATAGACAAGATATAGAATCAGCCTAGATATCTATCAACAGATGAATGGATAAACAAAATGTAGTACATATTTTTTGTTAAGTTAAGTGCAGTAAAATCAGGTCTGACTCATAGTGACCCTATATACCATACAATGAAACACTACCTGACACTGTGCCATGCGCAATCTTTTTTATGTTTGAGCCTATTGTTACAGCCACTGTGTTTCTTCTCATTTTGAGTTTTACCACATCCACAAATGATCCCAGGAGCTTTACTTCATTGCCGTCATTAAGGTCAACTCTACTTTGAGGCAGCAACTCTTTCCCAGTCATTTTTGAGGGGCTCATTTTCTGAGCCTTGGGGGGCTCATTTTCTGGCATTTTATTTAACAGTGCTTCTCTGCAATTTATAGGATTTACAATGGCTAATTCTTTTAGGAGTGGGCTTCCAGGTCCTTCTCCCTAGTCTGTCTTAGTCTGGAAGCTCAGCTGAAACATGTCTACTATGGGTGACCCTGCTGGTATATGAGCTACTGGTGGCATAGCTTTCAGCATCACAGCAGCACACAAGCCCCCAAGGTATGACAAGCTGACAGACATGTAGGGATGGTATATATACACAATGGAGTTTTATTCAGCTATAAAGAAGGATGAAATGTCATTTGCAGGAAAAGGGATGGAACTGGAGATCATCATATTAAAGCAAAATAAACCAAACTCAGAAAGACCAATACGGCATCTTATCTTTCATTTGAGGAATCTAGGTTTACTTTAAAAAGAAAAAAGCATCCATATGAGATGTGAAAGCATAAGTGGATCTACTTGGAGGGGGAGGGAAAGAGAGGGAGTGAGGGAGAGCAACGAGGGAAGGTGATGAGGGGGTGACCAAGAGCAAAGTATATGATGTAATTTTACGAAAATGCCATAATGAAACTCATTCTATTGTACACTAATTTAAATTTTTTTTAAACTAGTCTTAAAATGAATTGATAAAAGAAGAAAATGAATCCCTATTCCCTCCTGGAGGTTGGAAAAGGTGTGCCATGCACTGAGAATGGTCCTTACTAAATCTAGAAACTGGTCTCTTTTGTAACATCCGCTTTCTTTTGTTCTCACTGTCAGGGTGAGGTTTTGACTGTGTCATGTAAGAGCCTCCAGGGCCCTTGGGAATTTGAATCATCCTCTATTTCCCTTTTGCCAACATCTTTTCCCTTGTAGGGAAGCTCTGAATTGATGGCATGAGGAAGGCCAGAGGATTGGAAGGTAGATGATTCATTTTCCTGGAGTTTACTGTCATTTTTATACATTCTTGAAGAAAATGGATTACTGTGAGGTCAGGAAATTGGAAAGCTTTCTGCTGACCATGCCTATCCCAAAAGTGATGCAAATGTGAGAAGGGGAAAAAAAAAAACACCTTTTTGTCTCTACAAGGCTTCAAAGAAAACATGCGAAAGTAACACAGAGTGGTTAATTTAAGGGCTCATTTTTCCCAGCCACAGATATGCACATTCCTTGGAAGCAGTGGTTACCTACATTACAGAGAAGATGTGCAGAAAAAATACAGTTTCCTTATTTTTCTTTGTTACGTATTGGATTTTAGTTACATCCTAGGGGAGGAGCTACTTTAGTTCAGTCTCCTAAATTTGTTGTTGTTAGGTGCTGTTGAGTCGGGTCCAACTCATGGTGAACCTATGTATAACAGAATAAAACACTCCCCAACACTGTGCCACGCCCAGCACTATTTTCAGTGCTTCTCTGCTATTCATAGGGTTTTCAGTAGCAGGTTGTTTCAGGAGTGGGTTGCTAGGTCCTTCTCCCTAGCCTGCAGCACCTGATATTCCCAGGTGGTCTCCTATCCAAGGAGTCTCCAGGCCAACCCTGCTTAGCTTCCCAAATCAGATAGGATCAGATGCTATGGTGCTATGGCTGAAGACCACAAATTTAGTCAGACACAATAAATAGTCTATTTGGGTAAGTGGTTGTTGTTGTTGTTGTTGTTGTTGTTGTTGTTGTTAGGTGCCATCTAGTCAGTGTCTGACCCATACTGACCCTACATACAACATGCAAAACAGTATTATTAGTGCTTCTCTGCTGTTCATAGGGTTTTCACTGGCTGATTGATTTTTGGGAGTGGTTTGCCGGGTGCTTCTCCCAACCCTACAGCACCTCATGTTCTCAGGTGGTCTCCCATCTAAGTACTAACCAGGTCTGATCCTGTTTAGCTTCTGAGATCTGACTGGATCAGACACCACGGTGTACAGCTGTAGACAGGTAAATGTTTAGCCTCCTTTAAGTAACATGTTAGTTAGCTGTGTGTCACTGTGGCAAAACACCTAACAGAACAACTTAAGGAAGAATAGGTTTATTTAGCTCATAGTTCAGAGAACTATGGTCATAATGGTGAGAGGGCGTGGTAGAGGAGGCAGCAGGAGGCAGCACTGTGGTGGAGAAGAGTTGTTCAAATCCTGGTGATCAGGAGCAGAGACCTTCAAGGTAGAACCAGCTAGTACCCCCTTCAAACACCCACCTCGTAATGACCTACTGCTGTCAGCCAAGTACTACCTCCTAAAGTTCCATAACCTCCCAAAACAGTGGTACCAGCTGGGGACCAAGAGTTCAAACATATGACCTTAATTCAAACCACAAGGAAAAGCTCAGCCCTTCAGATTCCACCCCTGTCCAGCTAGCTACTCCCCAAGGCTTTCGGCTATGTGCAGATGGTGCAGGCCTTCAATGACTTCAAGATGACCTAGGACAGCACAGTTTTGTGTTGTCCATTCTCTGCTGAGAAATGACTATTCTCAGCTGCTCTCTGGTGGCTCTCACCAGGTGTGACTGGTTGCAGCCTTGAGCTGGCAGGCTGGTATAGCTTGTAAGCCCTCTTTTAGTCACATCTAAGTGTCTCTGAGCTATTTGGCCTCACGATGGGTCACACTGGTACTGAACCCCTCCCCCCAAGACTTGGGCATGTTCTCCATCTATATCTTGACCTAGGCTAACCAAGTCATCCAATGTTTCAGGGGTATATGGTAGACCCCTGCCCCCACCAATACAGCTTCCCTCAGCATCTGCAAAGGACACACAGGCAGCACTGAATTCCTTGTCTGCCTTCCTTGCTACCTTCTGCCAATAAGATGTGCCAGTTCCCTTGACAATGTTGCAGGAAGTTGCCCATGAGGCAGAAGTCTGCAATGATGATGAGGAAGATGGAACTGTAGGAAGAAGACAAGAGCCTTGTATTCTATCTTCTCACTATGCTTCTCTCTCCTCTTCCCCCCAAATCTTTAGGGCTGAAGAATGCAGATTCCTGGCCTCCCAAACTAAACAGAACAAATAATTGTTTTAGCACCCTCTCTATAAAATGAAAGAAACAGTTTTTAAATGATTCTTTATGTTTAATGTTTTAATCTCATATTTGTCTGTCTTATTTTCAGATTGGTTCTTATTCAACAATAGTGCCCAACATTTTAGCCTTGAGTTTTTCTTTCTCTTACTTAATGGTCTGAATGCAATTCTAGAGGTGCTGAGATCCTACTTATAATATGCTTCTACCTCTAACTAGCTCCTTTAAAAGTGCAATACTCAGGTACAGATGTAAGTCATTCTGCTTCAGAATATAAAATAATGGAAGAAAATATGTATGATAGAAGAGAGAATCTATAGAAAAGATCTTGTTGAAAACTCCAGTCCTAGAGTCCTAAGTCCTAGCTTAAGTTTTTGTAAAGAATCATCTGAAAATGTAAATGATATCTTAATTAGTGTTCAATGGAGAACCAAGAAGGGATAAAGGGAGCAGTCACCCTTGTGGAGAGAACCTTTTCCCTGATACTGTTTAGATTTTTGAGCCTATGGTTGGTTGGGAGGTGTTGTTGAGTTGTGTCCAACTCATAACAACCCTCATAGGGTTAACAATGACTGATTGTTTTGGGATTGCCTCAGGAGTAGATTGCCACGTCCTTCTATTATTTTTGGTGCTGGGAATTGAACCTGGGACCTCAGAGACTGCAGAGCAGCACTCTACCACCTGAGCTAAATCCCAGCTCCTTTGAGCCTATAGAGCTTATAAAAAGCAGAATAGCTTTCAGTTGCTTCTAATTTTTAGTAGGCAATTCATCTCCATATGCTCACTCCTCAAGGAGGTCACCTCCATTGCAGTTGTCATCTCCACTTTGGTTTGCTTTTGGGTGATGCAACTTATACTATGACCAGTAAGTTCCATGAATATGGCAACATTGCCCCTCCTTGCACTGTAATATGAATTCCTTGGGAGGCAAGACTCTATTGAGAAGAATACTATGGCAGAAAATAACCATTGTATGGTCTAAGAATTGTGGTCTTGGCAAAAGCACTGTAAGCATGGAAGGAAATTTGAATCTGGAATATATCCTTATCCCATGAGGATATATTTCTCCCTTCCCCAGGTGGCTTGCTATTTCCACCAAGAAACATGATATATTGAGAGTTCATTGCTGATCTCTGTTCTACAGCAATCACCATAGCCAGATTAGTTTTGTTGATGTGAATTCCATATTGTTGAGCACATATATACCATATCTTTGTCATTATAAAAGTTTTTTCATTCTTCATTCCTGCGCTGACTTGGCCTTAAGACCCCTAACTTTAGTTATTTCTTTTTACAAGGTCTTTACCACAATTGGATGTAGTAAACATCTTATACTCTTGTAATCATCATTGTTTGCATAGCAATTAGATTCCACTTCTACTTAATCACTCGAAACCTTGCTCTTCATCAGTTCACCATGTCACACCATTGCCAGAGATAACTTGAGGAGTCACAACACCACTGTGTCACCCATTACCAGGGTTCAATTCCTACCCAGCACAGTCATGCATGAGTTCATAACATCTGTGAGCAACCCTAGTTTTAGAGTCCTCTTCAGAAGTCTGTTTCCTGAAGGTATTCTTGGCACCAAGTAATGTATCAGTCAGGGTCCTAATAAGGGAGCGTAGGCAGAGAGCAGGGCATGAAAAGTACATAACATAGCCAGAGGGCAGGGCAAGTCAATAAACAGGACACTTAATAAGAGTTAATAATCCAACCTATATTTATATTAATATTTATATTAAGGACCTCTTATTGGTTCTGCCACTTTTCCTTAGATATTGTGTCAGTCAGTTTTTCATTGCTGTGACAAGAACAAAACAAAACAAAAAACCTGATACAAATAACTTAAAGAAGGAAAGATCCATTTTGGCTCATGGTTTCAGAGGTTTCATCCCATGGTCACTTGGCCTCATCCATATGCGGCTCAAATGAGTCCAAAGATTGTTGCAGAAAGCAAAGCTGCATACTCCATGGTGGCCATGAAGAAGAGAGGAAGAAGGGGGAGAGGAGAAGAAGGAGGAGGAGGAGGAGGAGAAGAAGAAGAAGAAGAAGAAGAAGAAGAAGAAGAAGAAGAAGAAGAAGGAGGAGGAGGAGGAGGAGGAGGAGGAGGAGGAGGAGGAGGAGGAGAAGAAGAAGGAGAAGAAGGAGAAGAAGGAGAAGAAGGAGAAGAAGGAGGAGGGGGAGGGGGGGAAAGGGAGGAGGAGGGGAGAGGGAGGGGGAGAGGGGAAGAGGAGGAGGAAAAGAGGAAGGAAGAAAGGAGAAAGACTGGGAGAAAGAGGAGGAATCCTAGGACAAGAAATACCCTTCAAAGCACACCCCCAGGAGCCTACTTCCTCCAACTAGGGCCCATCTCCTAATAGCCCATTCTGTTAGGAATTCATCAAAGGATTAACTTATTGATGACATTAGTGCTCTCACAATCCAATCACCTAGCAATAGCACCACAGCTAGTGACCAAGCCTTCAACACACAAGCCTTTTGGGGGGACATGTCATATGCAAACCATAACAGAGATTTATGTATAATTCCAGCCTCTATTTCTTTTACCAATGGCTCTAGCCCCTGACCTGCTATCAATAACACAGCAACTTGATTCAGTGCTTGGTTTCAGTGCTAAACTAATAGCCCAATAGAGTGACCACTGTAAAAGTCTCCATTGTTTGCACCCATGACCATACCCAGTAGCTATTTATTTGAAGGTCTAGTAAGCTCTATGTAGACTCTTAATCCCCAAATTGTCTTAAAATTGTTTCCACCACATGGGACAGTGTTGACCCAACATGATGGGGCATGACCTAATGGGTGTCAGGAGAGTCAGGAAAATGGAGGGGGAAATTTGTCAAGGGGAGAAAAACATAAAACTTTCTGGCAGGTCTTTCATTCCAGACTTGCTGGAAACACAGACCTTTCCATCATAGGCTTTGGTAGTCAAAGCAAACTTTGAGTGGTGCTAAGAAACTTTGACATATGTAAGTTGGCAGCCTGTATTGCTTCTGATTCAGCATAATTTCTTAAAGCTGGCTGGAATGTTTGTTAAAGGTTATGAAGCACAAAATCTCATGTTTCTTTTAAAAGAGAAAAGATCCTATTTCATAATTGTGATAGTTTACAATGGGATCAAGAAGGCTAGCACTTCACAGTCACTGGCCACTGCTGTCAGCTCAGGACCTCGTAGGGGATGGGCTAGGAAAAGAGATTTCATAGCCAAGGTGTTCCTACTAATCAAACATGCAGACTTCTGCTTAGGGAAATCATATACTTGCTCCATTCACATGCAATTATCTTGTCTGGCATGGTTCCTTCATGGCTTCTTTAGATATGAATTAGACACCCAGTAGATTAACACTACCTTTAAATCAAGGGTATCAGTGACCAATTGACTTGCTTAGTGAAAAAATAGTTCTCCCAAGGCAGGAGTATGGCTCAGTCCCTTAAATTTTTAACTTGCAATCTTTCCTGATCCTGATTAAAGCCATAAATTCAGCCATCCAACTCACAACTACATCACAGGGATGGGGCAACAGGGTGCAGATGGACTTGAACAATTTTTCCAAAAGTGTGTGTTCCCAAGTTCTGCCGGGGGATGTCATGCTGAACCTTATCATACTGTATCATATTTGGTCATATTCCCTAGCTAGAATAGGGAGGGGAAAGGCAGGTAGTTTTAACCTCTGGCTTTCCTCCAAAATAAATACTGTATTCACTTGACAGGTATTAATTTCAGTTAAAAGTAACTCTTGTCTGGAAGCCTTTCAATTTCCTGAGCATTTGCTGAGAACTACTACGTGTCTAGCACTACTTTAGGCACTATAGATATAACAATGAGCATATACAAACAGAGAATCCCTACTCTTGTGAAGCCTACATTCCACAGGAAATAGACAAAATATTTGAAGTATGAAAAATGACAAGAGTAGTGGAGAACTAGGAAGAAGGATATCAAGGAGGCAAGCAGGGGTCAGTTTTAAATGGCATAGCCAAGGAAGACTTCACAGAAAAGAAGTCAGCATCTGAGTCAGAACCTGAAGAAGATGAGGTCAAGTGTCCCATGGAGATCAGGGATGGCCTGTGTGGCTGGAGCAGAGAGAAGAGCTCGAGGAGAGAAAGAAGGGCCTTGGTACAGGACATTGAGACCCATTATGACGATTTTGTTTTACTCTGCATAGTAATGGAAAATGATTGCAGGATTTTGAGCAGACTAGTAACTGTTTTTTCAAATGCGATAGGTGTTTATGATCACTCTGTTGGAATTGTTTTAGTTGCTCTGTTGAAATTAACTGCAGATTAGCAAAGATAGAGACAGAGAATCTAGTCAGAAAGTCATTGCAATGATCTAAATGAGAGATGAAGATGGCTTAGACTAGAAGAGAAGCAGGGGAAGCAGTGAGAAATGATCAGACTCCAAATCGATTTTGCAGCTAACACTGACAGCATTTGCTGTTGGATAAGCTATGTAATGGGAAAGAATGAGAAGAGTCAAGCTAGATCCCAATATTTTTGGAATGAGCAATTGGAAGGCTGGAATCTAATGCACACAAAGAATCACAATGCAAAGAAACCAAAGCAGGTGTAGGTGGATTTATGCATTTATGGCCATGCATTAATCAGCTGTCATTGCTATAGCAGCAAAACCAATCCAAATAAACTTAAAGAGGAAAAAGGCTTATTGGAAGCTCACAGTTAGAGGATCAGTTCATAATGGCAGTGATAGCAGGAATGGTGGCAGCAGCCAGGCCCATGGCAGATGACCTCAGGGAATCAAGGGGTAGAAGGTAGAGCAATGCCTGGAACCATGGGTCAGGGTAAAAAGCCTCCAAAGGCCCACCCCCAGTGACCATGGCTGCGAATCTGAGTCCCACCTCTCAAAGTTCCATGACTTCTACACACAGGGCCACCAGCTGGGGACAAAATATTAAAGCACATGGCCTTTGGGAGACACTTTATATTCAAACCATGACATCTCACATGCAAAAGGAAACTAACATGTGGCTATTTACTTATGTCTTTCACAAATCAGCACAAATTAACTACTGAGGTGTGTCATTTAAAGGACAGGATATGGTCTGCACACATTTAAACTTTATAATAGGAACATAACTACTCCTGTCTCATTAATTGGGAGTTGACATCATAATCAGCCTATGGCTAAGTCTTACATGGAGAATACTACTGAATTTTCTAGGCCTTAAGAAAACAGTGTTTTTGTTTGTTTTGCAGTACCAGAGGGTAAACCCAGGGCTTTACATATGGTAGACAAGGGCTCTACCACTGAGCCACATTTTCAGCCCCACCCCCTTTTTTTTTTATTTTGAGACAGGGTTTGAATGAATTGCACAGGCTGCCTCTGGCTCAAACTCATGAGCCTCCTGCCTCAGCCTCCTGCGTCACTGGGATTACAGGTGTGTGCCATGGTGCCACATATAATGTGGGTTTTTATCTCATCTAAAATCAGGAGCCATGAAAGAGAAAATGCAAACTTGAATGTGTGAGCAGAAATGAAGTAATATAGTAGACTACTTTCCAGTTGAAGACTAACGCCAGAATATATTTATCCCATTGTAAAATTTTAGACATAATATCTCTTCTTTTGGAATGTATTTCTCATTCTTCTCATAATTCTTACCATTCTTTTTTGCCCTCAAAATATGGGCAAGATAAGAAAAAATAGTTTAACATTGTACAAACATAATAAAATACGTAAATCATTTATCATTTTTTTCCTAACAATTAATCTACACTAACTACCTACCAATGGGAGAAGGAGGTGGCAATCCACTCCTGAGGCAATCTCGAAACAATCAGCTATTGAAAACCCTATAGAGGTAGCTATGAATTGGACATACTTCAATGGCACCTAACAATAACAACTAACTACCAAAAACAGCACCTAACAACAACTAACAACCCAAAACTACCCCAAGGTTTCATTCTGCTATCAAGGGAATTCAAATCTCTAGGAACATCAGGGATCATTACTTTTGCTTTACTATTCCTATACATAACAACAACAACAGCAACAATTCTTGTACCCTCAGTAAATGTCTTGAATTATGTGAAAGAAGTTTTGAAAAATTATTAGAAACCTAGGCCTTGAACTAAGTCAGATATGGAAGTGTGACCCTAGGAAAGTGACTAAAATAGTCTAAGCCTTAATTTCTGTAAAGGATAATAATGAATGATCTTGTTACATAGGGGTGGATGATGGTGTTATCTGATAGAGTTGTTGTAAGATTAAAATTAATTAATATGTATCTAGCACCTGTGTAATAATATAGACTTGATAGGAACAATTATAACTATCAGCCAATTCAGTCATTAGAGAAACAAAACCTCAGTGGACATTGCAACATTTTTGTTTCTGTTTTTGTTTTTTGTTTGTTTAAGACAAAGTATCACTATGTAGTCCAGGCTGGCCTCAAACTCGCTATCCTTCTGCCTCAGCCTCCCAAGAGCTGGAATTACAGACAGGTACCACCATCCCCTGACAGTGTTTCTTTGCTATTCATAGGGTTTTCAATGGGTAGTTGTTTTGGGAGTGGTTTGCCGGTGCCTCCTCCTTAGTTTGTCTTAGTCTGGAAGCTCAGCTGAAACCTGTCCACCATGGATGACCCAGCTGGTATCTGACATACCAGTGGCATAGCTTTCAGCCTCATCACACCACTCAAGCCCCCACAGTGCGAGACATGTTTATGCCAACAGATTTGGAAAAGAGCTACTTGGCCAACTCACTGGAAGAGATCCATATTTGTGCCTATTCGCAAAAAAGGGGATCTAACTGAATGTGCAAACTATCAGACAATATCATTAACATCACACACCAGCAAAATTTTACTAAAGATCATTCAAAAGTGACTGCAGCAGTATATAGACAGGGAATTACCAGAAAATCAAGCAGGATTCAGAAGAGGGCGGGGAACCAAGGACATCATTGCTGATGTCAGGTGGATATTAGCTGAAAGCAGAGAATATCAGAAAGACGTCTACCTGTGTTTTATTGACTATGCAAAGGCATCTGACGGTATGGATCATAATAAATTATGGATAACACTTCGGAAAACGGGAATACCAGAGCACCTAATTGTGCTCATGAGAAATCTGTATGTGAACCAGGAAGCAATTGTTTGAACAGAACAAGGAAACACTGAGTGGTTTAAAGTTGAGAAAGGTGTGTGTCAAGGCTGTATACTTTCACCCTATCTCTTCAATTTATATGCTGAGCAAATAATCCGAGAAGCTGGACTTTATGAGGAAGAACACGGCATCAGGATTGGAGGAAGAATCATTAACAAGCCGCGTTATGCAGATGATGCAACTCTCCTTGCTGAAAAGATCTCTTTAGAGTATTGAAAAGCAAAGATGTCACATTGAAAATGAAGGTGCGTCTGACTCATGCCATGGTATTTTCAGTGGCATCATATGGTTGTGAAAGCTGGACATTGAACAAGGGAGACAGGAGAAGAATTGATGCTTCTGAATTATGGTGCTGGAGATGCCTACTGACTATATCATGGCCTGCCAAAAGAACCAACAGATCTATCCTAGAAGTATAACCAGAGTGCTCCTTGGAAGCAAGAATGGCCAGACTGCGTCTTACATATTTTGGGCATGTAGTCAGGAGAGATCAATCCCTAGAGAAAGACATCATGTTTGGGAGAGTGGCAAGTCAAGGCAAAAGAGGAAAACCCTCCATCAGATGGATTGACACAGTGTCTGCAACAATGGGTTTAAACATAAATAAGATCATAAACATAAATAAGATTCTGTGCACCTGGCACAGAATTGGCAAGTGTTTTGATCTGTTGTACATAGGGTCTCTATGAGTCAGACTCGACTTGACGGCACCTAACAACAACTACCACCACCATCCCCTGACCAGTCGTTCCCTTTTTAAAGAAATATCATTTTAAGATTAATCCAGGTTGACAAAAACATATTGTACTATATCGTAAAATCAGGCCTGGCTTACACGAACAAATGAATGAACATCATTCCATTTCTCCTTGGGCTTTTTTCTTTCATTTGAACTACTCATGCAGGGTGCACTTTCTTTCCACCACTGTTACCAAAATACTTGACATAAACAACTTAAGGTAGAAAGGGTTTATTATAGCTTACGGTTTCAGAGGGTCCAGTCCATTGTGGCGGTTAGTGTGGTGAAGCCGAATTCACCTTCTGTCCCACCAGGAAGCCAGAGAGCAAGGCAAGAAGCAGCCAGGGAACATATACCCCAAAAGACCCACCCCAGTGACCTACTTCCTCCAGTTAGGCCCTCCCTCCTGTTTCCAGAACATTTCAAAATAGCACCACCATCTGGGGGCCAAGCATTCAAATCATAACCCTATGGGGAACATTACATATTCGAACCATAATACCAGGCATCATATTTCACAGACATGATCTGTCTGTAATTCATTTGCTAGTCACAATTACAAACACAAAATTCTAGGGACCACTAGTTGTTCAAACCCTTGAATTTGATAATATGAAAATACAATATCTTAAAGAATATAAGTAAATGACTCAGTGATGCTCAAGAAAGCAATTTACTTAAAAACTCTTCTCCCCTAATCAAAGAAAAATCATGGTAGGCAGTGTTAGGCTGCTCAGCCTTTCCACATGCTCCCTACACAAGCAGACTCACTGGCATCACTGACTGAAGGGCTGAGCACTTACAGGTTGGGTAGAATTTTTCCCCAAAGTGTTCTTATAATATGGGGATAATTGGACACAGACATACAGAGGGAAAAGGAAGTAAAGACACAGAGGAAGATGCCCGTCCACCTACCAAGGAGAGAGGCCCGGAGCTGCTCCTTCCCTCACCGCCCTCAGGAGGAACCAATCTGCTATTACCTACGTCACAGACTTCCAGCTGCCAGAACTGTGAGAAAATTAACTTTAGTTGCTTAATCTACCCAGTCTGTGGTCCTTTGTTACAGAAGCCCTAGAAAACCAGTAATTACACAATTGATCCAGTTAAAGTGTCCAATGCTGTCAAATGGGTTTTATGATCACAAGTGTATGCAACCATCATCATAGCACAGTTTTATCACTTCAAAAAGAAACCTTGTATCCTTTAGCTATCAACATCCCATCACCACACCCTCCTGAGCCCTAACCTACAACTTTTCCTGGATAGATTCACCTATTGTGTCCATCTCATGTGAAGGGAATCATGTAATATGTGGTAGTATGTGGCTGGCCTCCTTCACTTAGCATATGTTCAACATGCATCATTGTTGTGGTACATATGAATAAGCACTACTTGTTATGGCCAATTACTACTCTCTTATATGTATTTTTTTTCTGGTTAGGTTCCATCAAGTTTGATCCAATTCATAATGACCCTATGTACAACAGAACAAAACATTACCCAATGCTGTCATGCACACAATCTTTTTATATTTGAACTCAATGTCCTGGGGTGCTCATTTTCCAGCACTATATTTGACAGTGCTTCTCTGCTATTCATAGGGTTTTTTAATGGCTAATTATTTCAGGAATGGACTGGTGGGTACTATATGAATTGTTATTGCTAGGTGCCATTGAGTTGGGCCCACTCTTAGCAAACCTCATAGGGTATTCAATGGCTGATTGTTTAAGGATTGTTTTTTGGAGTGAACTGCCACATCCTTCTCCCATTTTTGCAATGCTAGGGATCAAATCTGGGTCATAAGAAAGTGTGAGGCAGCACTCTACCAACTGAGCTAAACTCCAGCCCCATTATATGGATAGACCACCTTTTATTTATTCATTTACCAGTTGATAGATTTAAGTTGTTTCTATCTTTTGGTTATCATGAATAATGCTGCTATATACATATAGGTGATATAGGTCATGTAGATGATTTAGGTCATATAGGTGATTTAGGTAATGTAGGTCATGTAGGTGATTTCTTTATAATGGGAACGCCTTATGTTTCATTGTATTAAAACCTATACTAAATGCATATAGTAAAGAAAATTTCTCACTATCTCTGAGTTGATTTCTGGCAATTTTCTACCTTTCTTATTTTCTCTCAGGACCTCTGATCATTCTTATGTTAAATGAGCTATCATAATTCATTCTCACAAGCTGATTCATGGTCTATTTGTTCAATAATTGCACAGCACTGAGTTGGCTGAAGGATATATGCAGACCCTTGGGGAGAAGAATACTGTCACTGTAAATTCTGCATCAAGTCCATTATGAAGCCCAGACTAGGAAAGACATGTGGATGAGTGAATGGGTGAGTGTGGGTGTTAAGGGGATGCATTTGTATTCAGAAGCATAAAAGAACTCTCCAGGTGTGGAAAGCCTGGCCAAATCATGTTAGGTTTAAATGCAGTGGTTGAAGTGCTGCCAGATCAAAGAGAGGCATTTGAGTTAGATATAGGACACCTGGCCCATTAGCTCATTGGGCTGTTCTTCGGTGCTCACATAAAGATGTGATTTATAAGAACCCTATTTTACCATTAGTTGTAATATGAGCCCATAAAGGGCAGGAAAGTGGGAAAATCACAGGAATCTTGATTGTTGCCAAATTATATCATGGAGATCCTGAAAGAAGAAATTTATGAGTACATTGATGGAGCAGGTCACCAAGTCCCTGTTTTGACTAATGATTTCTGTTCAATTTTTTGGCATACAAGTGCAATTTTTTCAACAAGAGCATACTCATGGTAATAAGATACAGATGAGAGTGTACATTATGTTCCCATATCAGCTTTGTGAGAATAATGGCCTGACAATATGGGTTCAGCAACATTCCATGTGCCAAAAATCATGCTGGGTGCTAGAGATGCTGTTAATAAGATGGACATCACCCCTGCTCTCATGTTGTCCCAGTCAAGGTTACTCACTGATTTGTGGATTAGCACAGTTTTACTGACACATCTACTGGAAATCCCAGTTCTGTAAGTGTCGGATGCAGCCAGCCAGTGGCTCCGGGTCACGTCACTGGACTGGTCTGGTCACCGGTGGTGAGGACAAAAGCTCCAGGAGGCAGGCTGAAAAGGATAAAGAACTGGGAAACTTTATTGTACTGGAAAAGGAAAACCAATGTAACCAGGAACACAGGATCAGGAACGCAGGAACACAGGAACTAGCAGGGACAGGAACAGCAGGAACCAGGAGCTCTTCTGTCTCTGGCACTGGGCACGGAGACTATCCTCAGCTTCTGCCCCTAGGCTCTGGGCCAAGGAGCTGTCCTCAGCTTCTGCCTCTTGCTCTGGGCCCAAAAGAGGCTGTCCTCAGCTTGCTTGAAGTTCTGGCTGAGTGGCTCTTCTCCTTCTGTCTTGGTCTCTGTCTCTGATGATGGGGATGATGGATGATCGATGGCAGGTGAAAATGGAATGAAGACAGGAATGTCCAGGGCCAGCAAGCCCTCCTTATATAGTTTTTTGAGGGACAGTTTAGAACTACCCCAACAGCCTTAATGGACAGTCTCTGGGGCTTAACCAATCATGTAGGAGCTTGCACAGGTGGATTGAACAAATAAGGGATGATATGCTAATTTGGGGATGAACAGGATATCCTCTTTTGGCCAATTGGGGGTGTTCCTTAGCATCCAATCAGGGGACAGGGATGGATCTGGAGCGACCAATTAGGCACCAGGACAGATGTCAGTCCTCCAGGAGGGCCAGATAGGCTCTCATAATAGTCATTGAATCTAGGATCCCAACATGTGAGAATCTGGTTAAACACCTGTATGCACCAGGCCCTATGCTAGGCACACCAAGTTCAAGAATGATCAAAATATACGGTCCTTGCCTTCAAAGAACAAATTAAGATGTGCATATGCTTATGTACATATCAAGTGCCACAGGATGTGAAAATACCCTGTACACAATGAAAGATTTCAGAATTGTTGTTGTTAGGTGCCATCGAGTGGTGTCCGACTCATAGCGATCCTCGGGGTTTTCAATAGCAGATTGTTTTGGGATTGCCTTGGGAGTGGGTTGCCACATCCTTCTCCCATGGATTTCAGAATAGAAATAGTTAAAAAGTGGGAGCACCAAAGTGTCCTGTTTTGTAAATATGGTTGGTGGTGGTACAGATGAAAAGGCTGGAAATTTTTTACAAAGAAAACAAGAGTTGAGCCAGATATTTAAAGATTTAAAGGATTTGGTCAGATCGTGAAGAAAGTGAAAGAAATCTAGTTGAAAAGAACAGGTTGAAGAGTGGCCCAGAGTCATGACAGTGGTGTTTTGGTACAATGGCAAGTAAGTAGACATTCTGTCTACTCATTTCTGTCACATCCCTAAGAGGAAGGGCTCAGACCCAGAGACGACTCTGGTTAAATATTTCAGTGGAAAGACCAGTCTGTCATTTCTCATTTGGACACCTGGAAGCTCTCCAAGCACATCAAAGCATGCAGTTTTCTGGGGTTTACCACATACTAAACTTGAATTTTTACAAAAGCAGATGACAAGTTTAGTAGGCAAATGATGTTGATTGATAGGATCCCACTACATCAACACTAAGAAGAGGCTAAAGCTTAAGAAGTACAATATGTCCTTTAGAAAAATGACACTAAGTAGCCTTGCAATTTACTATGAGTGATTTGGACTTGTGTATAGTAGCAATGCTCTTACTGTGGTTCTATGTAGGTTAGATTACTATAGGTCAAGGACTATCTGTGTTTAAACCTGATGGAGGCAACAAGGCTACTGATAAGCTCTGAAATCAGTTTGCTTGTTTTAAGCCCCAACTGTTCTACCTATTGGGTTTAACTTTTCTAAGTAACACAAAATCCCTTGGCCTCAATGATTTTATCTGTAAAATGTGGGTAACAATTTGTTAGCCTTAAGGGGCTATTGTGAGTGTTAAATTATACATGTTAAGCATTCAGCTGGCTGCATGTAAAATGTAGATTAGTGTGAGGAATCAAGCTTCCTTCCATTCTCACCTAAAACAAAATCCTGCCTCTGTTGGATTGTTGGCAATTTTCTTAGTTCTGAAACTTGGTTTCCTCATCAGCACACGAGGGATGATAGCATAAGATTACTGTAAAATTACCACAGTGGTCTATGAGTACCATAGTACTAGACATATAGTAGATATTCAAAAAGGTAGCTCATTAATATTACATAATTCATACTAAGGGAAAAATAATATTTTCTCAATATTTCCTAGGCTGTGTGTGTGTGTGTGTGTGTGTGTGTGTGTGTGTGTATGGTACTGGGGGTTGAACCCAGGGCCTCGTGCTTGCATGCTCTGCAAGTGCTGTACCACTGAGCTGTACCCCCACAGCCCATTTTTTTTTTACTTTTTGAGACAAGGTGTTGCTAAATTATGCAGACTGCCTCTGGTCTCGAATTTGCAATCCTTCTGTCTCTCCCTCCTGAGTCGCTGGAATTACAGGCATGCGCCACAATGCCCAGCTTCCTAAGCTTCTTAAAATTAATTTTTGGGAGGATTTCTTGAGCCTCGGAGTTCAAGACCAGCTTGGGCAACACAGCAAGACACCACCTCAAAGGAAAAAATAAAAATCAGCTGGGTGCAGTGGCCCACACCTGTAATCCTTGTAACTCAAGAGGTGGAGGCAGGAGGATGGCGAGTTAAAGGCCAGAGGCAGCCTTCATAACTTGTGAAGACACTGACTCAAAAGGAACAAAAGGAGGTGGGGGGGCTGGTGGTGCAGCCCAGTGGTAAAGCACTTGCAAAGTAGTTGTGAGACCCTGGGATCAATCCCCAAGTACTGGAAAAAAAAAAAAAAAAAAAAAAAAAAAAAAAAAAAAAAAAAAAAAAAAAAAAAAAAAAAAAAAACAAAAAAAAAAAACAGAGTAAAACCAAACCAAACAAAGATACTACCTTACATTTCCTTTTCCTCTATCCCTATCTCATTTTCCTTTTACTCTTCCCTCCTAGTGCCATGGAGTCAGTTTCAAATGGCTGTCATATTTAGTGCCTCCACTTGTCTTTGAGCTCATTTCCTTAGGACAAGGACTGAGAAAACACTTAACAATTACTCAGTGCTTGCTTATGTGCCCAATGCCTTTCTAGGATTCACAAAACAATCTAATGACACAGGTAACCTTATCATCATCACTTCTGTTTTACAGGAAGGAATTGGGGCACAGAAATTCTAAGCATCTTCCCCAAGGCTCTACAGCTAGTAACTGATAAAACTAGAATTTAAACCCAGACAGTCTGACTCCAGAATCCAGGTAGGTCCTACTCTATTTCTGCAGTTAAGTATGTTGCTCAAGTCAGCCCTAAGTTAAACACTTATATATGATGTAATTCCATTAGCCAGGAAGCCGCCACATGTCATCCAAGGGAAGTACTGGCAAACCAGACCTATTATGATAAATTTGCAATGAGTTAGAAAATTTGAATCAAGTAAAGGAGATCATTTTCTTATTCCAAAGGTGAAAACTTTGGAGGAATAATGAGAAGGTCTGGATTCTCTCTGACTTCTTCAATGTTGTTGTTAGGTGCCGTCGAGTGGTGTCCAACTCATTCATTGGGTTTTCAATGGCTGACTGTCTCAGGATGGCCTCGAAGGTGGATTTCCATGTCCTTCTCCCATTTTTCCAGTGCTGGGAATCAAACTCAGGACCTCAGAGACTGTAGAGCAGAGCTCTACCAACTGAGCTAAACCCCAGCCCTCTTCAATGTAGGTAGCCATTTAAATCTAGGTATATCATCTGACCACTGTATGCCTCAATTACAGTAAGAATGTGTAATTATTTCTAAACTGTCTGTCTCACATGAATTTTTGTAAGAAAGCCATATCTATGAAATTATTTCTCTTTTAGAAAAAAATGATGCATAGTAACTGCACATATTTATGAGGTAGAGTATGAGTTTTCTTTTCCTTTTTTTTTTTTTTTTTTCATTTTTTGAAATAGAGTCTTGCAGTATAACCCAGGCTGTCCTGGAACTCATTATGTAGACCAGGCTGGCCCCAAACTCACATTGATCCTTCTGCCTCAGCCTCCTAAGTACTGAGATTATAGCATATGCCACCAGGCTAGGCTTAAGAATGACATTTCTATATTCATGTATACAATGTATAATGATCAGATCAGGATAATTGGCATCTTTATCACCTCAGACATTAATAATTTCTTTTCATTGGAAATGTTCAAAATCCTATGAGTTATTTTGAAGTATTCAACTCAAATATTCAGTGGTTGTCAATCATAGCTATCCTACTATACTGTAGAACATTAGAAGTTATTTGCCCCTAGCTGCACCCTTGTGCCCATTAACCATCTTCTCTCTACCTCTGCTTCCCTGCACTTATCCACGACTCTAGTAACCACTACCATGTTCTATACATCTATGAGGTCAACATTTTAATTTCTATGTATAAGTGAGAACATTCAGCATTTGTCTTTCTGTGCATGACTTGTTTTACTTCCATAGTCTTCTAAGAAAACATTTCTAAATACTAAATCATTATTCCTATCTCAATAAGAGTAATTTATTAACAAAGGGCTTACTAAATTTTAACTCCAATAAAATTTGCATCAATATTTTACATCTCAAAAAAAGAACATAAGATTTTTTGAGAGACTAAACTATAATATAACATGAATTTAAAATTATCAACAAAAATAAAGCTAAGGGAAAAGGAAAGTTGCAAAGCAAACAGAACTAGGGACAAGATCAGTGCCTGGCATAAATGCTCCACTTGCTAGTAGTGGATCACATCTTTTGTTTTATGGTTTCTGGCAGCCAACAAGGTGAAAGAAACACTTCTACTACTGCATTCCCAGTGTCAAAAGGTTGAAAATCAACCTATTGCCCAAATGGTACTGAAACTGTTAACAGAGAGTTTTTTCATTTATCTGCACAGAGAAAACATTATAAAAGCAGTGAAAAATACCCACAGTAATATTCTAGCAATGCATATATTTTTCCCTCACTAGAGTCTAATGAAGTCACACTAGAATATGATTGTTTAATATAATCCTTGGAAGAGCCCCCGTGAAGCAGTCTGTGGCATTCTGGCTTAATTCTGTGTTTGCTCTTAGAATTTCCACGTAAACAAAACAGAACCTAATGCTCAAAAGAACTGTGACAAAAATAATAATAGTTAATTTGTTCTCTTATTCAACAGACAGATATTGAACAACTGCTCCATGAACTAGCTACTGAAGATATAATATGAAAAAATATATATATAAATCCTTGCTCTTGTGGAAACTCATTCTAAGCAGAAAAGACAGATAATAGCAAATAAATAGATTAAATATAGAGTATGCCTGGAAGTGACACATGTTAGGAAGAAAAATAAATAAAGAAATCAGGATAGGAATAAGATACAATAATTAAAAATTATTAATGTAGCATTGTGTGATCTCATATAATAAATATGTCAGAATGTATACATAAAACTTCACTATCTTGAGACTAATGTGAAGAAACATTGGTGTCCTTTTTTTTCTATGAGTGACTTTCAATGAATAGCTTTAGGTAAATCATATAAAGTTAAGTACATATAATATTATTAAAGCAAATATTGCATTGACAAAGTGAAATAAGCAAGGAAAGCTTTATTCAGGGCTACTATAGTACAGGTGGCTGGTAGAGTGCTTGTTCTATGCTCTCTGAGGCCCTGGGTTTGATCTCCAGCACCACAAAGTAAATAAATCAGTAAATACATAAAAATTAAAAGTAGGAGAAAGACCTGGTAATCCAATCAGACACTGAAAACCCCATGAATAGCAGAGAAGCACTGACATAGTGCTGGGCATGGCACAGTGTTGGGGAATGTTTCCTTCTGTTGTGCATAGGGTTGATATGAATCAGACCCAAATTTAACTACACCAAACAACAACAACATAGTACAGGAGAAAGGCCAGAACTCAGCCTAACTCAGCTTTACTGAAACAAAGGGTCGAAGGGGATTTAGGAGCTGGAATGAACTGGTAGAAGAGCACCAGAAGATATTGGGGGTGAGGGGAGGTTGATCAGTGGAAGATACTGAGTTTGCAAATACTTTTCTCTGTGATTAAGTCATCTGTGTTTCTAATTGGTGCCTATCAAGTTTAGGTTCCCACTTCTCAGAGAGACAGGGAAGGGGGGGAATGCTATCATCCTTGAGGTTTACTTACTTTCTAAAGGATAGTGCCTAAGTCCTTGAGAAAGACAGTCTTGAGTTGGAAAACTAGCAAGAAGCATTTTTTAAGGATTTACATCTCAAAGGGACAAAAAATTTACAATTACAAGTTTTCTTATGTAAATGGTCTAAGAAAAAGTAGGTCAGGAAGCCAGAGTCATAAAGAAGTCTGTCAAATGTAGTCAAGCTGAGGGAAACATTAAGGTTTTGTTGATTGATGCATAAGCACTCACACACACTTGCTTATAATTTATCTTCAAAATGTAAGCTATGCTGTCAGTATTCAAATGCTTCTTCTTTATGATGTCATATTTATCTGACAGAACCTGCACAATAGGCGTTTTTGAAGTGTTTTATAATTCCATGAAAATCACCTTATATTACCAAGGATGACAAAGCAGACAGCAAGTTGCTGATAGGATATAGGCAGGCCAATGGAGGTTTAATATAGACACTCAGTAAATGTTGATTATTGATCATTGTTTGCTCTCATGATCCATTTCTTCCTAAAATATCAGAAAATAACTCTTCAGTTCCTTCTTATGTTTTAAGAACACAAAGAGTATATCAGGATGTTTGTTAAAACAGTTTGTGACACTGTGGGATATCACATATGATTTTTAAAGAATGGTACCCTGAACCTCCACAGCACCCAAGAAATTCAATAGCATGTATATAGGAAATGTCTTGGCATTTGTTTGTCTACCAAATGAGGGATACATTTTTCAACTTAAAGTCGATCTGGAAGTTATTCTTCCTTCCAAATGAAGTGGAATTTAACAATCCTCCCCAGTTCTACAATTAAGAAGAATATGGAAGGAGTTTGAATGAGAAGTAGTAGTCATATGGTGCCCAGGAGTGGCAAAGAGAAGTCATTCTGGAGGGGTCTAGAGGCCAACAGTGTGGAAGACTGTCAACTTCTTTCAATATACTTGATAAAGACCATAATGAAATTGTTCAATGACCAAAACTTGTGTGCTATTACTAACAAACACCAGCATACAAAGAACTGGTCATCTAGCAAAGATCAATAGAGGACAGCAAGGGTCATACAAATGAGAATAATTAAGATCTAGATTAGAAAAAGAGAGAGAGAGAAAACAAAAGACTAAAGAAATGAGGTCCAAATAAGACCAAACCAGAGGCAATTATCAATAGCTCACACATAGTTGGCTAACTTTGGGAAGAAAGGATAAAAGTTTTGGTAGAACTCTACAAATTTTTACTTACAGCTTATAAGTAATTATGCTTAAGTTATGGTACTGGGAATTGGCAGGTATCTGCATTTAGGGATGGATGATGCCGGCCAGTCAGGAAGAATACAACAGTGGCTCCAGGAGATGGACAATATAGTCTCTCAAAGGGCAAATAGTTTTAATTCCAATGTGTTATTTCAAGTATTTCAATAAACTCTTGATTTTGTTCATAAAGTCTAGAGATAAGAGACCTCCCTGGGTATTAGAGGTCTGAGGCCAGGTCAGGGGAATCCCAGCTAACCATCACAGATAAGTTTCCAGTGCCTAAAAGGGCAGGGAAGATAAGCAGACATTTAAGCAAGCTTATTCCTATCTGGGGTTGCTCCCATAATGCAACTTGGAATAACAGCAGCCTTTTTCTCCTATATTTCAAGTAATGTATTAAGGCATTTTCTCACAAGAAACATGTGAGCAATGTTCAAGGATCCTTTGCAGTGTTCCTAACAAACTGAACTCTCAGGGCTTGCCATTGTAGATTACCATTTACCTTCTGAACACAGGACAAGATTAAACTTGAAAGATTTAGATAAATCTCTAATACAATAGGATTCAGTTAAGACTGGAGCTCACTTCCTTGTACCTCAATTTCACAGGAAAGAAAACCCATCAGAGGCAATAGAGAGCAAGGGTACCTGATACACAGGTGTTATTTATAATATTGCCCTCTAGCGCTTTGTGTAAATGAACCCATTGGAGGCATTACAACTCTCCTTTTCTTTCCTTCCATTTTCACTTTATTTACTTCACCCCAGGCTCATCATGTAACTGAGATGATTAGATCCAAAAGAGAAGGAAGATGGTGGCAAGAGTTTCTGTGTCATCTTGTGTGACTGACTTGATTGACCATTTCAGCAGGGATGATTCAAATGTTAGAAAATGCATCAGGCAGTCATTAAGTAATCTCTGTTTGCTGGCATTTTAGTAAAGTTACTAAATAGAAGCCATAGCACTGTGGCATCTGATCCTCTCAGATCTAGGAAGCTAAGCAGGGTAGGGCCTGGTTAGTACTTGGAATGGAGATGCCTGGGAACACCAGGTGGTGTAGGTGTGGGAGAAGGACCTGGCAAACTACTCCCCAAAAACAATCAGCCACTGAAAACTCTATGAACAACAGAGAAGCACTGACAGTAGTGTTTCACCTGTTGTACATAGGGTTGCTATGAGTCAGACACTGTCTCCATGACACTTAACAACAACAACTAAATAGAAGGCCTCATATGGAGCTTTAAACTTGCAATGATTTTTTTCTTTAAAGGAAAATAATCAGTTGAAAGTGTACTGTTCTTGTTGTTAGGTGCCGTCAAGTCGTTGTCCCACTCATAGGGACTCTACCTATGACAGGCGAAACAGTATTGTTAGTGCATTTCTGCTGTTCATAGGGTTTTCAATGGCTGATTGTTTGGCAGGAGGGAGTGGGGGCCGTTGCCAGTCTGTCTCCCAAGCCCACAGTACCTGGTGTTCCCTGGCAGTCTCCCATCCAAGTACTAACTAGGCCCAACGCTGCTTAGCTTTCGAGATCTGACGGGACTGGACACCACAGTGGTGCCACTACAGGCTGAAAGCATTCCAGTATTGTTTACATGCAGGTCCATTTGCAGGTCATTTACTATTATTTTGTGGCTCTGCAATATTTTCTACTCTTCACAATCCATTGAATCATTGGCACCTTGCCAATTACAGTAGACAGCATCTCTACTTGCATGTCTGAAGGAATTGGCAGGTATCTGCATTTAGGGATGGATGATGCCGGCCAGTCAGGAAGAATACAACAGTGGCTCCAGGAGATGGACAATATAGTCTCTCAAAGGGCAAAAGGGAGTGTCAATGTCCACCCTCCATGTGAGTTTTATTATACCCCCTCATTTTTTTTTCAAAATTTAGATAATGTGCCAACTCTGATATACTCAGAGTTTTTTTTTTTATTGGAAATTTTTAATGTACACCTTAATGCGACTCATTCTGACATGCTTTTCATTGTGACATTTCCATATATGCATTTTGTTGTACATTATTCATATAGGTTTCCCCTTACCCTCTTGTGCGCTTCCTCCCCCTGCCAACCCCCCCAATCAAAGTCTTCTCTACCATTTACTTGTCTTTTTATGGTAATATTTTTCTATATATCCTTGGGTTCCAGTTCTGTTTAAGATAGAAACTTTTTCTGTAGTGAACTTTCTTTTTACCTCGTCAGAACTATTACATGCATTTTCTAGACCATCTATAATAATTATAATAATACCATTCTTAGATTTTTTTCCTTTTATTATGATCTGATCTTTGTATTGGATTTTTTCCTTCTTATAATTTTGATTCAGCTCCCACCTATGAGTGAGAACATGTAGTGTTTCTCTTTCTGAGCTTGTGTTCATTCACTTAAAATAATCTTCTCCAATTCCATCCATTTTGCTGCAAATGGCCTTATTTCATTTTTCTTGATTGCTGAGTAGTATTCCATGGTGTATATGTACCATACTTTTTTTATCCATTCTTCTGTTGAAGGGCATTTTGGTTGATTCCATATCCTTGCTATTTTGAAAAGTGCTACATTGAACATGGAGATGCAGGTGTCTCTGTGGTGTGATGGCACATCTCCCTTTGGGTAAATTCCCAATAGTCTTATAGCTGGGTCATATGGTAGACCTATTTTTAGTTTTTTAACGTACCTCCATATTGATTTCCACAGTGGTTGGACCAATTTACAGCTGCACGAGCAATGTAAGAGTGTTCCCTTTCTCCCCCGAAACCTCACCAGCATTTGTTGTTATTTGTTTTATTGATCTTGGACATTCTTACTGGTGTAAGGTGAAATTTCAGAGTTGTTTTAATTTGCATTTCCCTAATGGCTAGGCATATTGAGCATTTTTTCATGTGTTTCATGGCTTTACGGACCTCTTCATTTGAGAACTGTCTACTCAGTTCCTTTGCCCATTTGTGTATTGGGTTATTTGTTTTCTTGGGAGTTTTATTTCTTGAGTTCTTTATAAATTCTAGTAATTAGACCTTTGTCTGATGTATAGGATGTGAAGATTTTTTCCCATTCCATGGGGGTTTCCTTGACTCTGTTAATTATTTCTTTTGCTATAAAGAAGCTTTTTAATTTCATGTAATCCCATTTATCTATTCTTGTTGCAATTTCTTGAGCAATTGAAGTACTATTAAGGAAATACTTTCCTATGCCTATATGATGAAGTGTATTGCCTATCTTGTCTTCTATAAGTTTTAAAGTTTCTGGTTTTATGTTGAGATCATTTATTCATTTTGAGTTAACTCTCATGCATATTGAGAGATCCGGGTCAGTTTTCATTTTTCTGCATGCAGATAACCATGTTTCCCAGCACCATTTATTGAAAAGGCTATCCTTTTTCCAGTTTGCTTGGATTGCTCCTTTGTCAAAAATAAGGTGGCTATAGGTGCGTTGAGGTATTTCTGGGTCTTCTATTCTGTTCCAGATGTCTTCAGGCCTATTTTTGTGCCAGTATCAAGCTGTTTTTGCTACCACTGCCCTATAGTATAGCTTGAAGTCAGGGATTGTGATTCCACCTACATTAGTGTTGCAGCTTAAGAGTGTTTTGGCTCTACATGGTCTTTTGTGGTTCCATATGAATTTTTGGATCATTTTTTCTATTTCTGTAAAGTCAGTCAGTGGAATTTTAATGGCAATTGAATTAAATCTATCAATTCCTTTTGGTATGATATTTTTACTATATTAATTCTCTATACTATATTAATATTATATTAATTACCATTTTTACTGTATTAATTCTCCCTATCCAGGCACAGGGAAGGTCTTTCCATTTTTCAGTGTCCTCTGCTATTTCTTTCTTTAATGTTTTGATATTTTCCTTGTAGAGATCTGAAGGGTCTTTGGTTAGATTGATTCCAAGGTATTTAGTTTTCTGGTGGGCTTTCGTGAAATGTATTTTTTCTGAAATTTCCTTCTCTTCCTGTTTGCAGTTGGTATAAATAAAAAGCTATTGATTTTTGTGTGTTGATTTTATAACCTGCCACTTTGCTGAAGGAGTTAATTAGTTCTAGAAGCTTTTATATTCAGAGTTTTTATCCTACCAAAAAACATTGTACTTGGGAGATTATCAAGTAGACATCATTGTTCCTAAATTCCAGAAAAGAAGAGAGAAAGAAAAATTCAAAGCCCAGAGTTGATGAGAAGACCCTGGAGAACTCGGGGTTTGTAAATGAAACACATTGTTTCCTTTAGTTTGAGTTTCTCCTTTCATGAGGAAAACTCTAAAATACACAAAAAGAGTTCGTTATGGCCTGAGGCTCTTGTATTGCTAATGGGTTTTGACAATGTGTTATAGCTTGTTTAATCCAATTGAATTTGATTATCCATTTCAGTAACAAGATAAACTAGTTGACAGAGGGAATTTTTTTCAGCCACTGGTTCATATTAATGTCTGAAAATTCAGTTGTCTAGAAAAGGAGATGGGGATAAGAAGGAAGCCAGAGAGATGTAATTCTAATCTAAGCTATTTCTGAAATTTGAACTTGACTACAAAGAAAGTACATTGTGACTGGAGATCATTACCATTAGGTCTCAAACAAATAGGATGAAGTTTTTCAGTTAAGTGCCCCTTATTTATCAAAATTTAGTCCCTAATGAAATTACCAAGCAGCTCCAATTCACTTTACACACATACACACATACACAAACACATGCATCCCTCTATGCCACAGTTATATAAATCTTTGGTGTTTCCTGAATATAACACATTTCCTCTTTCCTTTCCATGACTTTTCACATTGTGTTCTTTGCATCCTTTGCCTAGAATGACTATCTCTGAACTGACAAACTTCTCATTCCTCAAAGTATAGCAAAAATACTATGTGTTCAATGACATTCTCCAGGTATCCCTCAATGTCCCATAGAAATTTGTAAGCCCTCCTAACTCAATTTTCCTCAACCATTATAGCACATCCAGATCCTGGAGATCTAGCACAATCCCATCAGTAACACTGGCTCAGTGGGATTCCAAATAAGAGAAGGTGTTGGGGGAAGAGAACAGCAATGTTTCTATTACTCTTTTGTGAAATTTGTTTCCATCTCCATCTCTGATATCAGCTGATATTACTCATCTTTATAGTCACCATGTCCCTTCTCCTTAATAAGTCCTTCACACATGGTAGGTGTTCCATAAACATTGATTCAAAGAACAAGGAGAGTGAATGAGTGAGTAAATGACTGAATAAAGGAATGATTTCTGGGGTACTATAGGCAGTGACTCCTATGTGTCTGTCAGCTTGTCATGCTGTGGGGGCTTGTGTGTGGTTGTGATGCTGAAAGCTATGCCACTGGCATTTCAGATACCAGCAGGGCCACCCATGGTGGACAGGTTCCAACTGAGCTTCCAGGCTAAGACAGACTAGGAAGAAGGACCTGGCAGCCCACTCCTGAAACAATTAGCCATAGAAAATCCTATGACTAGCAGAGAAGCATTGTCAAATATATGCTGGAAAATGAGCCCCCCAAACTGGAAGACATTCAAAAGACAACCTGGAAAAAGTTGCCTCCTCAAAGTAGTGTCGACCTTAATGACAGGAATGGAGTAAAGCCCCTGGGATCTCCTTTTGCTGATGCAGCATGACTCAAAATGAGAGAATATAGTGGTTCCAACAATAGGCTCAAACATAAAAAGATTATGTACAAGGCACAATGCTAGCTAATGCTTTGTTCTGCTGTACATAAGGTTTCTATGAGTCACATGTTATTCAGTGGCACCCAACAACATAGACAATGAGCATGTATAGTTGGTGAAGAGAAAAGGCAGAGAATTAGCTATATTATCCTGCAGGAAACTATCTGGATGCCTGTAAACTGTCAGTAGCCATGAGCCACACATAGTTATTGAGCACCTGAAGTGTTGATTATACAAATTGGGATACACCATTTGATTGTGTGGATCATAACAAATTATGGATAACACTTCGGAAAATGGGAATACCAGAACACCTAATTGTGCTCATGAGAAATCTGTACATGAACCAGGAGGCAGTTGTTCAAATAGAACAAGGAAACACTGAGTGGTTTAAAGTTGGGAAAGGTGTGTGTCAGGGATGTATACTTTCACCCTATCTCTTCAATTTATACGCTGAGCAAATAATCCAAGAAGCTGGACTTTATGAGGAAGAACGTGGCATCAAGATTGGAGGAAGACTCATTAACAACCTGCGTTATACAGATGACGCAACTCTCCTTGCTGAAAGTGAAGAGGATTTAAAACATTTACTGATGAAGATCAAAGATCATAGCCTTCAATATGGGTTATGACTAAACATCAACAAAACAAAAATCCTTACGACTGGGTCAGCACACAACTTCACATTAAATGGAGAAAAGATTGAGGTTGTCCAAGATTTTACTTTGCTTGGCTCTATAATCAACACCCGTGGAAGCAGCAGTCAA